>CM070512.1:54730048-54930048 GCA_036346375.1 Guadua angustifolia | reverse complement strand
TTCGCCTATGACTGCAGAGATGAACGTCTCCATTGGCAAACCTCTTTGTCTCTCTCACCAAGAGATCAAAGAAGTGATAATAAATATTTGTGATGGGAAATACTCTTGGTTTCGTGTCAAAGTTGTTTCTTTGATTGGAAGTGATAATAAAGTTGTTTCCACACGGTAGTAAAAGCCTACGCAAGTTGCTGGAAGACTAGCGAAAAAACCATGAGTGGAGAGGAAGCAGTGTACACGTTAATGAAAGCCTACGCGGTTGTCGATCGCTAGGAGCTACTTTTCTTAACTAGTAGCATTATGGAAACCAATTTAACAGCTAGTCATTTTTCTGTAATCTTGTTGGGATTAACTCACAATTCTGAAATAAATTTTTGCTCAGAATATTCTACAAACCCTAGGAAATTAACTGTTAAATTTGATTTGTTTCCAACTAAATTCCGTCATCAAGTTGTAAGTTTCATTTTAGAATGCGTGTTTTGATTAGCACGATGGTTAAAAAGGTGCTATGTTGTAACACCCTGAAAAATGAGCAAACAAATAATGTGGCAGATCATGAATTCATTGCATATTTGAGTATCTTTTTATTTGAACTTATTTTCCGAAATTTCCTTTTTATCCAAAATTCCAATAATTGAATCAATATCATTTGGAGTATCTAACCTTATACATAAAAGGAACTCACAGAAAACCCAAGTAACATGCATACCATGTAAAACAGTTTTATAAAATACTAGGACTCAAGATAAAAATAATATAATTTTTCCAAAAATTTTGCTGAACATTATGTGCCCTAAAAATTGAAAAAACAACCTGAAAACAGTCAAAATTTTGGAATTTTCATTTGCAAACCATGATATGAAATTGAGTAAAACCAAGAAAATGGAAGCTAGGATCCTTGGACTACCAGCACAAAAAATTTTAGGATTTTTGAATACCCTAAAACAACTCCAACCCAAACCCTTATATTTTCCCCTAAATGAGTACTCTATATCAAATTTGTCTCCAACCCATACTCCCTATTACTCACCCTTATTATTTATCTAAACATTATTATTACTTTGCACCCATGAATTATTATTTTAAAATGAATAAAAAATACCAAAGAAAATAATAGGGCAAAGAAAAGCCCCTAGATGTAGGGGTGAGAGAGTACCTCCTAAAATAGGGGTTTATAATAGGGGTTGGGTTGGAGCTTATATTTTCTAAGACTCCTTATAATTTAGGATAAGGGAGGTTTACGGGGTGGGTTGGAGTTGCTCTAACATCACTTTTGGGCTTGCCAAACTGTTCTACCCGAATCTGCCAAATAATTGCTGAAGCTATAGTGTCCCTCGATGATTCTGGCAGAACTCCACCCGGCGTCACTACTCACTAGTAGTGGCCCTGCCTCAACCGCAGGCGGCCGCATGGCGCGAAGTCTTCCGCAGTAGCACGTTGACGTAGGGTGAAGGAGAGAGCACATATTTCTAAATCCTAAAAAACTATGAGTCACCATAATCAAAATCTCAAAACGCACAAAAGAATGCAACACAAAAACCCAAACGAAATGCTACAACAAGTTGTATGTAAACTTAAGCCGGATTATCCTACAGACTTTGATAATCCACTTGAGTCAGATTATCCTACTCACTCGAATAATTCAGTATCAACGTAACAAAAATAGCAGCATAGATTAAAACCAAAACAAACACAACTTTTAAACCAATGCTCCAAATGAATTAAAATTTGAAATTGTAATATTCAAAAAAATTCAAAAATAAGAAAAAAAATAAAAATTTAAAATTTAAAAATAGAATTGAATAAAAATTAAATGAATCAAGAGTTTGATTTAAAATATTATCTTTTATCTTTTTTTTCTTGAAAACCAACCTTAATAAAAAGGATGAGCTGCAATATAAAACTGCTCCTTGCAAATTAAACAAAATATTAAAATGAGTTGGAAATAAAAAACTTATTTTGAAATCCTATCCATTCTGTAATTTCTTTTGAATTTTTGTTTCCTTAAAAAAAGAACCTTTACCATAATCATTTCTTTTCTCTACAATACACAACTCAAATTCCATAAGAAATAAATTACAGAAAAATCTACATAAATCAAAAATCATCTCCAAAAATTTTCAAGGTCATGTGAACTCAATTAAATTCAAAAATAAATTAAAAACAGAATTTAAATAATACAATCTTATCAATATTAGAATTTTTACAAATTAAATATAAAAGATATTGATTCGAAAATTTTACAGTGAAATACGATAGCTAAAAGGAACCTCTACAAAAAGTTTCAAAGGTAAATAATCAAATTTATTGCAATTATAAAATAAAAAATAGAATAAATTTAAAAAGCAATTTTGGCAATATCAGAATTTTATAAAAATATATATAATTGACAATCATCTGAAAATTTTATGGTAGATCTAAATAACCATTATGATTGTACAGAAGAAGTTTGAAATAAAGAAAAGCTTATTTGTCATCCAAGAGAAATAAAAATCAGAAAAAGGAAATTTTGAGCAGCAGTGCTTGTTAGAATTTTATTAAATTCCATAGATAAGATCTTCAGATAGATTTCCTGCAGTGGAATGAAGATCTTATCTTCACATCTTGGTACCTGAAAACATCGCCTTGCCTTCTCCATCTCTGAACGCAACTAGCTCTCTGCTTCTCTCCCTACCGACGCATTGCCAGCAGAGTTTCGCTCAATGAATTTCTGCCGCAGCAAACCATTGGCAGCACCAATTTTCTGAGCCCTGCTCTCCTACCCGAGCAACTCCACGGCAGAGAAATGCAAAGTAAAACGCAGCCGCGGTAGAAATCGTCAGCACGTCCAGGCCTTGCTCCCTCGCCTGCCGGCCGGCCGATTCTGGCCGCCGTTCGCCGCCACCACCATGCCCTGGATCGGCTCTATTTTGGGTCCCTGACTTACGGGCCCCAGGAGCCAGTGTATCATACCTCTGCCAAGCAAAAGAGTGAAATACGCCTCCTCTGACTAGGAAACGTAATTTAAAATTTTCAGCTAATTACCAAACCGTACCACCTTCACGTAATAGTAACTTTTGTATTTTAACTCCAATTCTAGTAAAGTAAATTTATAAATTCATCTAAAATCATTTATTTTTATAATATACAAAAAAATTAAATTTTCACTTCAGTATTAATTATTTGAATTTAAGTTTATGAAAAATTTAATATGGTCTATTTTGCAAGTCTTAAAAACAAGACTCATAAAAATATAAAATAAATTTATGAATATTCCGAGACCATGAGAAACTCAGTTGTGCAAAAATAACTAATTTTTAGAATTAAAACTTGAAATAATCTTTAATATGGCTACTATAATAAAAATATAAACCATAACTCGTAAAAACTTGAGATAAATTTTAAAATAATTCTGATAAGATGGGTAAACCAAAAATGCAAAAATAATTAACTTTTGAACATAGTTTGAATTGTTTGAAAATAAAACTTGAGTCTACTATAATATAGCCACTGTTGCAATTGTACAAACATAACTCTTTAAATCATGAAATAATTCTCACATATTCCTGTGGTCATGGATGTTCCATTTTTGTAAAAATATTTAGGATTGAACTTAGTTTGAATCAAAAAGTGAATATAGAAAGCCTCTCTTGCAGAGAAAGTCAAATAGTTAGAATATGGATTGAATGAATTCAAATCTTGGTAAAACTAGTTTTGTTCTACTTTGAGATCACAAGAATCCCAAATGTACAAAAATATTTAGATTTTTCCATAGTTGCAACACATGTTCAATAATCAAAGTTTTGATACTTGTATAATAAGAGAAAAGCGGCTGCACACCCTTTCGTCCAAGCAAACATGTTCAACAAGTGTACTCTTTCCAACTTTCGCTTCACCGATAATTGGCAGGACACCCAAATTGTCAGTCCCCGGAGGTTCTCTATCCAACAAGAAATTGACGACCCGTTCTATCTCCATCTGGCGGCCAAACATGCACTTCTCCGTAAACATATACATGCTATACGGTTGGTGACACATAGGAGGGTAGTTCTTCAGAAATATAACAAATTCATTCATACCAGTGACAGTCATCTCTACACTTTGGACCATCTGTTCCAACTCATCTTTTCTGTGTCTATTGCCAGTATAGAAACGAACACGCTTACTAGGATTGAATTTTGACAGGGAAGAATAGCTCACTTCATCCCTTTATGGGCTTGGCATCTGAACTTGTCGAGCACGTAGTAGCCCCTGTACATCTCTTCTCTTAGCATGTTGAGCTGTTGAAGCATGGCTTGGTTTCTGACGTGCCTCCTCTCGGCCTCCTCGACAGCAACACGAACCCGGAGCAGCATCAGCTGTAGTCTTCGCAGGTTCTCCTCCTTGGACGGCGCCGGCTGCTTGCAGAATTTGTCAATCAAGTAGGAGAGGGATCTGCCGACGAGTTCGCCTACGATTACAGATAAGATCGTCTCCATTGGGAAACGTCTCTCACCAAGATGAGAAGTGATACTAATTATATATGTGATGCAAAATACTCTTGGTTTCGAGTAAAAGTTGTTGCTTTGATTTCTTTTACTGGAAGACTAGCGAAAAAACCATGAATGGAGAGGAAGCAGTCTACACGGTAGTGAAAGCCTACGCAGTTGCCCATCGCTAGGAGCTACTTTTCTTGACTAGTTGTCAACACGGTAGTCTACGCAGTTGCTATCTCCTTTGTGCACGTCGCTAGCAGCTACTTTTCTTAACTAGTAGTAGCATTATGGCAACCAATTTAACAGCTAGTCATTTTTTATAATCTTTTTGGGATTAACTCACAATTCTGAAATAAATTCTTACTCAGAATATTCTACAAAGCCTAGGAAATTAAATGTTAAATTTGATTTGTTTGCAACTAAATTCAGTCATCAAGTTATAAATTTCATTTTATAATGCGTGTTTTGATCAGCACGAAGGGTAAAAAGGTGCTATGTTCAATGAAAATGAAAGAGAAAAATGATGCAATACCTTTCCATTAAGTGCTTCGAGAAGTTGAATGATGATTATCTGTGTAGCACTGAATTTTAGGAAATGAGGCGATACCTTTCAACTAAGTCTGAGGAAAATGTAAGATGATTATTTTAGGAAAGACAATGAAATGAACAAGGACAAGATAGGTAAACTGGCACTAAATTAATCTACTTACATATGGCTTATAAAACGGAAAATGTCTGAAAAAATAATATGTTTTGCATTCATAGAGGGCATGGAAGATTTAGTCCATATTACTGCAGTACAACACATTCATCTGGTAGAAAAAGAACCATCGGTGGTGCAGTAGATGAAGCAGAGGCGTATCCAAAAAATTGGAATGAGGGGGGCTAAGACTAAGACATCGGAAGCCTAATAAGCTAACTATGTTCAAATAAGTTTGCAAACATTTGTTTAACAATCATATATAATATAGGTGTGCAACAATACAAAGGATAAGAGAATTGATAGACTGGCAGACTGGTACTGGACTGTTTTATTGGACCTCTCGGGGTATAAGAGGCTTGCTAGGCCGCGGGTGGGGCTTCAGCCCACCCACGCTCTGGCAACATTTCCGCCCCTGAGATGAAGGATCGAGAGGCGATGAATTGCCACCTTTGCTACAGCTGGCCGTCAGGAGCAATTGCTTGCTTTTTCTTGGCTCCCTACTGGAGAGCGCCACATGTCCCTTGCCAAGGAAAGGAATATCTCCATTTGCGGGACTGTCTGAAACATGACGTCTTTCTTGTGGACAGAGAGGAGGTGTAGTTTCTGTGGAATTCTCTACAGTTACAGACGGTTCGATCGAGGCATCGAATGGTATGGATCGACAAAAAATTGGATGAATAACAATTGCTACAGTATTATAAACAGTGTTTTTGCATAGTAAACCCATTTATAAATTTTTTCAATTGATCCGAACCATTGATTTTTAATCTGCCGGTTTCACGAGGACTGCTTACCTTACAGTCCTCACGAGATTGCATGGTGTCTGTTGCTTCCTTTCCTGTCATTGCTGGTTAGGAAGGTCAAGTCTCGTGGTCAAAACAAGAACAGAGAGAAAGACGGAAATTTTTTTTATTTTATACAAAAAACGCGCCGTATTTACAGAAATATACAACAATCTCGCGTATTTACCGAAATCTCCACCGATTTCGCAACCTGAAAACGCTGAAACCTCAATTTCGCAATTTCAGTTTGAAATCGATGAATCAGCGTTGTCGAATCGCGAAATTGACGTATTTCGCAATTTGAAAAAACGAAATCCCTTTATTCGCAATTTGAAAACGCGAAATTGAAGTGCCACGTCAGATTTCGCAAAGTGAGGATGCGAAATTGGATTGGCCACGTCAGCATGCTGATTTCGAATTGAAATTTGCTCTTCTGGCCGGAATTTCAATTTCTATTTTTCTGTATTTTTTTAATATTGGACAAGGGCAATTAGATGGAATTTTTTAAAATAATATATTTTTGTAAAAAATTTACAGAAATATTATGTCGAAACATTTACAGAAATACCGTACAGTTGCAATTCGAAATTGACATACATCTTTGTCTCAATAGTCGCAGTTGTGTCGCGGATTGGAATTGAAACCGTAGAAATCGTGGCCACTTAAGGGTTTTCGCAGCCCCGCGGGACAGGCCGGTTTCAGTCCAAACAATACGAGAAAAATCAAGAGCGACCTCATAGCGCGGGTACTACTTACGTCTGGCGAGGCGGCGAGGCGTTTCCCGGCTTTTTGTTGCGAAAATCGGAAAAGGCACTCATGACCACGAAACCACGGAAATCGTGGCCACTTAGGGTTTTCGTAGCCTCCAGGACAGGCCGGACATGGTCCAAAAATACAAAAAATCAAGGGGGCCTATGCAGCGTGGGCTACCACTTACATCTGGCGAGACGGCGAGACGTTGCCCCGGCTTTTTGTTGCGAAATTCGGAAAAGGCACTCGCGGCCACGAAACCACGGAAATCGTGGCCACTTAGGGGTTTTCGTAGCCCAGCGGGACAGGCCGGGCATGGTCCAAAAAATACAAAAAAAATCAAGGGCGGCCCTCGCAATGCGGGTACCACTTACGTATGGGCGAGATGGCCAAACGTTGGCCGGCTTTTTATTACGAAAATCGGAAAAAGGCACTTTCATGACCACGAAACCATGAAACTTTTACGACGTCGAAAAATTTTGAAACTTTTTATGGAGGTTCGTGATAATTCAGTGATATTACCATAAAAATTTGAAATGATTTTAAGATCTGAGGAATTTTTTAAAATTCAAACAATACATATAATACACCGAAAGTTCAGATGATAAAATAGGCAATAGATTAGATTATATTACAAGGGCATTACAACAAGTGATGAAATAGCTTGATTTAACTAACTAACGAAAGCAGCATTGCGTCATGGTGGAACAAATGATCGTTCACTTATCCGGGTGCAAATTGAATGATGTAAGACATTTTACGCATATTACGACCGTTCTAATATTGCGACTGTCCTCGGACACCGCTCAATCCCTACTATGAAAGAACTCCATGGGGATCCGCAGTGCTCCCAAGCCTGCGCCGATTGGGTGGCCTATGCCGTGCGTCTCGGTGTGTAACATTTAAATTTTTGTCTTTTTATGTGGATTTCGCCTCCCATATGGGCATGTCATCCCGATTCGGCATCCCTATGTTAATACCACCGGGTTCCGGATGGTCTGCATAACGAGTCAAGGATTTGTTGCGTGTTGCGGACCTCGGCCATTTGCTTCCCTGTCCCTTCTTCTTGAGAGGAGGAACCTCCTGCACCTCTGCTTGTGTTGTCCGTTGGCGGAGACATGCGGAGACGCCCGCCTGCTGTTCGGCTCGCCTCCACTATATGGTGCAGGAGCTTTGTGTTGGGCTTATCCTTGAACAACGGAAGCATGCCCCGCGATCAATACAATATGCCCGCCTTGGTCGTTGAATAACACCGTAGGCGTGCTCGGGTCGGCTTTTCGGGCGGTAGTGGCACCACGGAGAGGGTTGCTCCCCAGTTATCCCATCTGAGAAGCATGAGATGTGGGTGGTACGTCTCGGGTCCACCAGTTGAAGTACCAAAGACCGTTCATCCTCGGGTAAGGGCACCCAGGTAGAATCTCCGATCCGCTAGATCATCATGGCGGTATCAACCATCGCCTCCGAGCCATGTTCGCAAACATCGGGGCTTTGGGTGGCCCCGGAGGAGGTTCCTCCTTTGACTTGTTGATGTTGAAAGTGTCCTTTTGAACTCCGTGTGCGATGAACTGGTTTAGAACTACTACTTTGTGAGTTTAACATGAGTATGTCGCATGAAACTCACCGTCGGTTGGCCCTTGCACACCGCCCCGAGCTCTGTCGATCTAGAAAAGGACATATCTGGCGGCCTCTCCCCGGGTGAAGTTCTCGGCGAAGCGGGGTAGGCGTCGTGGCGCTTGTAGAAAATTCGTAGTCACATCGTTCGGCCCGTCGATCCATTGGAAGAAGCAACACCGTCCTTGTCTTTGAGAAAAGAAAGAACGATGCATGAGATGGTAGTGTCACCTGTATTGTGTGGACACCAGTAGGTTTACCTTGTAGGTGCGGCCACTACAGTGAGTGAGTGTGGTGGCCGTATCTCCATGGGTAGATTGCATCATCTTCGCCGGTAGGTTGCAGTCGCATTTGGGTCGGGGCAACTCCGGCAGAATGGGCGTCGACGCTACTTTCATCCGGATATTCCGGGGGGGATGACTTCTGCTTACTGAAGAGGCGACGGTAGAACGTCATTGTGCCCTAATTTGTGTAGATTCAGCTGACGTTTATTGCTGGTTTGGCTATGTTGGATGTCTACCCCTCGGCCCTCTTTTATAGTGGTGGAGAGGGGAGAGGGGTTACTCCACACAATTACAGCACTTGTCCATATTGATGGCCTGGCATGATCTGTGAAAAGCTGCACGATGTGTCACCCATCATCAAAGCTGCACGACCTGTCACTTTCTAAGAAAGGCTGCATGACTTGTCACCGATTTCGCAATAAGAGGTGCATCTGGCGGGGGGCCTGGGGACGTCCTCGTTCAGCGGCTGCGAAGGCTGCCCGTCCGTGTAAAGGGGACACGTGGCGTCATAGGTGGATCGGGCGGGGGCTGCACGGGGCGTCCTCGTTCAGTCTTTGCGGGGCAGCCACGTCCCTGTCTGAGGACACGTGGCCGTCGAGAGGTGGATCGGGCGGGGCCTGCTGAGGGCGTCCTCGTTCGTCTTTGCGGGGCCCATTTTCTAAATTTTGTAGATTTTCCTTGATTTTTACAAAGAGCTAGATAACTTCCAATTCATTGCACAAAAAACTTTTCATAAATGTTGAAGTGACGTAAAGCCGATTCATTGAACCAGTGCTTCTATTCAACAAGTCTTGTGTTCGAATCCTCACATCTGCACTTTATTTTTTTATTTTTCTTATTTTTGTCTCACGCAATGAAACCCTTATAACTTTTGCTGTGAATCTCCGATTAATGCAAACTCAGTTCCTAAATATCACATATAAACATAAAGTTATGTGAAAATAGTGTAGGATCATTGTCTGATACATATTCTACCATAATCTGGAAAAATATGTTAATTATAACTCCATTTATGTATTAATCCAATCGGAAGAAAGACCCCAAATGATCACATCAACCGCAGAATCGTTATCACTTAAGCCTCTTGATGCTTATAAAATAGCTCGTCTAAACACAAACTTTAGAGGAATTGGTCCAGAAAGTTACTTCAATATATGGACAACCAAATTATGTTAAAATATCTTAATTACTACTTAATTATCAAATAAAATACGTTAATGCAAAAACCTAAATGATAATATAAATTAAACCTAGTAATATGTGAATAGTAAAAGTAGAAGTCTTAGTCGGTGTTGCCGCAAGGCAAGAAATCATCCTATGACCATATAGTAACAAAGTGAATAACTTTAAATTTCAGATCTACATCATTTGCAGTTATAATATATATATATATATATATATCAATCTCTCAAACCAAAAGAAGACATTGTAGCAGATCCTTAGATAATCAATCTTATTCGACACAATCATCATCACATTCAATCTTATTCAACACATCACAATAAGTCCATCACAAGATTCAAGAGTATTACTCCACAGCGATAATAGTACCCATCGCCTTCTTGTAGACAATCCGATTATATCGTGCAAGCACAGGTGAACACATCGTCGAGGAACTTGGTGTTTGTTCAAATTCAGCGGCGTTAGAGCATGTGCGAGTTAACAAACCATTTCGAATGTTGGTAGAATCGTCGGTATCTTTGTTCTTGATGAAGATTGCATACTTACAAGCTTGTACTTTTGGTAGAGTTCTTCAAACTTTTTATTCTTTTTTCTTTATCCGATGGGTCAATCGGTAGATTATTGTCTCTCAAGTACTCATCATAGCGGCATTACGGGCGTAGTTGCATTCTCGAGATGCTTCTCTCTTGGTGAAATGTGGGAGCAAAAGATTTTGGTGCATAAAGTACCAACCTTAAGAGTCGACTGTAGACAATCCGATATATCGTGCAAGCACAGGTGAACACATCGTCGAGGTTTCTTGGTGTTTGTTCAAATTCAGCAGCGTTGCAGAGCATCAAATTGAAGTAAAAACAAAACTACATGCAAAAGAACAGGAAAAAGTCTCATACCAACACGCCTTTGTATTTCTTCTCGCCTCTTCTTTTGGGACTTCATCACGTTAGTAATCCCTTGCTACAGGCTGACTCTTAAGGTTGGTACTTTATGCAGCCAAAATCTTTTGCTCCCACATTTCACCAAGAGAGAAGCATCTCGAGAATGCAACTACGTCTGGTAATGCCGCTATGATGAGTACTTGAGAGACAATAAACTACTGATTGACCTACTCGTGCGGACCTCGGCCGGCTGCTTCCCCTTGTCCCTTCTTCTTCGAGAGGAGGAGGAACCCTCTTGCACCTCTGTTGTGTTGGCTGTTGGCGGAGACATGCGGAGACGCCTGCTCTGTTTCGGCTTAATTATTCCTAAAACTGCACAGGTTGTGAACGTTTAGGGTTCTTGCTTTAGTAGGATTCAGATAAAAAGCAAGTTATAATTGACATATTATTCTGGATACATGAAAGTACGGATACAAACTGAAAACCACTTCGAAAGACATCCGTGACCAACTCTGCCCCCTCTACACGAAATGAACTACTTCGCAAGAATGGAGTACAATACAAGAACAATAGTCACATACACAATCTTCTCTAACCATTTCATATGATCTATAATGTGCTCCATCTTGAACATCAGCATGTTCAGCCTCTGCTCAAGCATAGGGTCCATCCTCTCCTCCATAGGCTGCTGCATCCTCTGTGGTACAATGGTTGTAGGGCGTTCCGTCGAGGTGTCCATGGTGTCTGCCCACTGGAAATATTGGCACCTGCGGTCTCGTGATGAGGTGAACAAGCTTTTAGGCCGTGCGAAGAAATGAGATATCTCAGAACAACCACACAACTCGAATAGAAGAAATAATGCGCACAAGAAGGAATCAAACTAGCTTTTCACTTACAGAGAAAAAAGGGCACTTGTAGAACATTCGCCCATTATTTTCCTAAGTCTTGGCGTAGAACACATTCGCTTGCACGTGGCAGTTAGGACATTCGACTTGCCTTGCATTGGCAAGCGCACGAGCCCTCCGATTTCCAGAGCTCGCCGTTTGAGACATAGTGTGTTGAGGCAAGGAGCAGGATGAAGACGAGGATATGTGGTAGCGGAGGAGGTACCGAAATTTTGATCCTTGCTACATAATGTACAAAAAACATCAAATCACACACTTCTAATTGTACTAATATTACACTTATCATACTAATATTCCCAAATATTTTATACTAACCTTTCTGAAGTTGTACCAGAGATCACTAAAGCCCGATCAGCGTACAAAATAATCTTCGTAAACAATACCTGTAAAATAACAACCCCAGATCAAATACTACGTGTACTAAGACCATTATTTCATATACAAATAATAGTTTGTTCATATTTGTAAAAAACATGAACACTCATTATATTTCTCCAGAACTACGGTTCCGCATTTCTTTATCCACCTCCTATTTCCCTCTCCTTTCTTCTGTCTCCTAACTTGTAGCTTCCGCTTCTCGCAGAGCTCTCGGAAAATAAGACTCTGGTGTTCATAAGGATGGAGTTTCTCAGATAGCAGCCTCCTCATTTATAGTGTCTTCCGGAGAGCATGCATGCGTGAAAAATTCACCCGTTGTCTATTGCTTTCGGCCAGGACAAGACATTACCGGGGACAGTTTCTCAAACGTCCAACACTTGGCTCGCTCGCATGCAAATTACCTTGGCCCGTGCTCGATTGGCTTACTCGTGTCTCCACCAGTCTTGGCTTGACCAACGATTTTGCATGCGAGGGAATCAGCCGGACGCAAAAAGCAAAAGCGCAGACAGCATGGCATTTTTCCACGCGTCGATTTTTTTCATGTGGACCCTCTTTTCTTTTCTTTGTAGCTGCGCGTTTTTTGCCAGCCAGGCCTCCCTCCCTTTGACCACCCCTCCGTCGTGTGGCGCGCGGGCGCGGTGGAATCCGTGGTTTTGATCCGCGAATTCGGTAAGAGGACCAGCAGTGGCGAACTAACTTTAAAATAATCTTAGGGATATCCCCAAGTAATGTCTGTAAAATGATCACATTATCCTATATGGCGTAGTCGCAATCTCAAAAAGAAATGTACACTGGGACCATGTAAACTGCGTGGTCGTTTAAGCCTTTTGACCCGCCCATAAAGTATCGCGTCTAAATGCCAAATATTGAGGGAATAGCCAAAAATCGTACCGCATAATATAAACTACCATAATCTGAAATTATATTCTTTTTAGGACTTGATCTGCACATAAATATTTCTTCCGCAAACACCCTTCGTGAACTAGTCGCGCAGAAAACTAAACTAACTAAGCCTATCCAGCGGCCTTTACAATTACTCGTTTGAATGCAGATGTTGGTGTGACTAGCTTTGGAAGCCACTTTGGCATATATAGTACCGTATTCTACAGAAATATTGTATTTACAACTTGCTTCGCATCTGAATCTATTCACAAAAAATACCCTAAATGACCACAAACTGCGCAGATTCGATAACACTTAAGTCTTACTGATCATCTATATGAAAAACTATTAGGGAATGTCCCTAAGAGTGTTTTAAAGTTGATTCCGCGATGTTTCTCATTTGTTCAAGGTGTTTTTTAATGAATAGTGATTTAGGCTTAATATGAGCTTAACTCAAAGTCGATCAAACTGATGTTACTTTTGCATGGCAAGCTAGGGAATATCATTTCAAGGTCATGGAAGTTGGTTTTGTCGAATATAAGGTCCGTTTTATTTATTTCATGATTTATGGAGCAAGGAAACATATAATTGCTTCATATTACCTAAAAGGTGACTTTCATTCAAACTCTAATTAAAAGTTTTTGGTGCAAGCAACATACAACTTTTTATTGCATATTTTGAATCCTTACTGAGTAACTCAAATTTAGGAACTGAGTTTGTGCAATGAATTGGAAGTTTTTTGTGCTGCATTATTTAATAAAAATTCTGAAACTCAGAGTACTACTTGTCAATTCTCTCTGTTCTTGAATTTTTGAATATTCGAAATAATTTATTAATTCCTGAAAATTAGACTGTAGGTGCATTAATGGCTCCATAAGATAATCTAAAATTCTCAGCTAGAGATAAATCATCGTTATTTTCATTTAATTCTGACAATTTTACTCATGTCCAACGAAGCAAAAATCAAGGAAAATCTACAAAATTCAGAAAATACAGGAAAGGGAACAATAATACGGTGCTGCACAAAGCATGTTACATTACATTAACGTTGCTTTCTCACGTTGTCCTCCGGGTGTATATGTCGGAGGATGTGTGTCCCTCCTTCCCAGAGCTGGATGGCCCATATCTGTACCGGAGGCGATGTCTCGATGTCCTCTTGTTGGGGATAATGACCGGATGGAAACAAATATTGTCCTCCACTCCAATGCCCCCAGTTATACCAAGCGGTATCATCCGGTGTGGGTAGGGTGGGCGTCTCAAGCACGCAGCGTTGCGAGGTCGAGGACATCCCGATGCCTTGTCTACATGTCCACCGAGGAGTCCGATTATCTTGTGTCATGTACATTCCCGGTCGAACTCCCCCTTTCGCTCCAATTAGGGGTGCTGTGGGATCGGTCCCCAATGACCATTCCGTTCTTTGTACACGAGGGTTACGAGGTGGGGTGAAAACCTGCAATGTTATCCTCGGGGATGCGGATGGAGGGCCATCGTAGATGGGCGTCGCTAGTGAAGCGGACGTGCGCTCGTAGAAGGAAGTCCGCTCGTAGATGGCCGTGCGCTCGTGGATGGACGTGCGCTCGTAGAAGGAATACCGCTCGTAGATCTCCTGGCATCGGCGTTGCGCGAAGGGTCCATGGTCGGCACATGATGGTCTCGCCTGGAATGTCGACCAAAGGACCCAAGCCCACGTAGTGCTGAAATAAGCCGGGCACCCCTGGAAGCGATGGATTGCCTCACCTGGCCCGGGGGGGCACTACTGCTGGCCTGAGCCTGAGTTGCAATTTCTTCAACTTGGGAGAGCAGCTCAGATGATTCCTGTGTCTGCAATAGAGTTTGTACGTATTATATTCAATGCATCGTTTCACAATTTGTAATGACGGTACATTCAACAATTTGGGTCTTACCAAGGCGTGGGCAGACGAACTCGTCCTCGGGATATGGTCGTACTTTCATTTGTTCGACGAGGGCCACTAAGTAAGGTCGCACGCGTGCGGGGGAGGTACCACGCGAGGTACTGCTCCTGTTCCCCCGGATGATATGGGCGAGGGAGCGGCGGCGTCTGCATTGCCGTGGTCAACCAGGCTAGCCACATGGTCACGGTGCACATATGACCGATCATGACTCGATCCATCGCCCTTCGCGCTCTTCCTGTATTGTAAAACACGAGAATGGTTAAAATTGTTGGTACAACAGGATACGGAATTATGGGTAAGGTCGAACATACCCGTGCGATCCACCGGCGTCCGGCGCAGGTGGAACGGGGACTACCTGCGTATACCCAAACTGTCTCTGTACACGCTGGGGGGAGTAAACCTCAACTGCGTGCATGTACAACACGAAACAGTTGGTCATCCATAGTCTTGTTGTCCGCCGTGCAACAAGGCGATATCACGACCTTGAAAGCTATATGCATTGCTCGGCGATCGCTCCACGGATTCCATGTCACATGCTCTGCGGTGAGTAGGTCTATATCGGCAATGACACGGTAATAGCTCCTTGGTCATCTTGAGGTTCCACCTCAACCGTGCATGCATCCAACGGTAACCCATCGTTGAACGCGTAGCCTCCGGGGCGTCGTCGTCGATGACCAATGGGTAATCTGCCTCGTACGTAAGGCCTAGAGATTTGGAGGTACTCCCAACTCCACATCTGAAGCAGGTGCAAGCACCCCGTAATGCCCCCCGCTGGTTTTTGTCGCTTGCACGCATCGCACATCCCCTTGTAGGTGGATGCCAACACGCGAATCCCCACCTGTCTGTTGTTGCCTCCTCAGGGTTAGCCGCGAGCTCCCGGGCTAACCATATAATGTGAGGGAGGATGACATCCCCTGCTGTGTTGCAGAACATTACCGCCCCCAGCAGGTAGTACAGGTAAAGCTCGTAGTGCCGTAGTACCAACTCCGCGTCCGCATCAGGGGGGCAAGCCTCATACTCCTGCAAGGCCCGTAGCCATGTCTTGGACGCACCCGTCTCCTTCTGATTGTACTGCACGCCGAACCTGCAATGACAAGGTCGTTACGAACAATCGGTGATATTGCCTTCAACAAATGCATAAAGTACGTTCGAACATGACATACCTTTCCGAGATGTAAGGGATCCATTGTTGTCGCGCAGGACGGGTGACAATGACGGGTCGACCTCTGATAGGTAGGCCGGTGAGCATGGCCACATCCTTCAGAGTTATAGCCATCTCACCGAACGGGAAGTGAAATGTATGGGTCTCAGGGCGCCACCTGTCGATGAGCCCAGTGACAAGTGCCCGATCGACGGCGGGGATGGGGGTCCTGTCGCCGCCCTCTGTACGAGCTCCGTCCATCATTAGGGCAAATGGTAGCAGCCACCTTACAGCAAGCGGAGCGATGAAGCGAGGTCCACGGCCTTGATCTTGTGCGCCGATCGTGTGGCAAGTGGGTCCAAGCTGTAAAAAGAAGCAATATCTCAGTGCGATTAATCCGCAGTTAAGGCAGCGTTGCTCGAAATTAATTACCAACCTGGATCCCTGCCGATATAGCTCGTGATCTATGGGGTGCATCGAATACCGCACTAAGTAGCTTGGGGAGAGGAAGGCGGCTCCATCACCGTCAGAGAGCAATGTTATATGCACATAATATGACAAGGCAAGGAAAAAGCATTTCTACAAAGTACCATAAATGTTCATACATTGAAACAAGCAAGTTACACGATTACATGGCGTAGCGCGTTTACAACGTACTAAGGGTTGCGGTTGGGACACCTCCTACGATCATGCCCTGGTTGTTTGCATAACTTGCACTTCCGCAGACCGTGCACGGCTTGTGCAGCATCCATGTCACCGTGGATCCTTTCGCCGCTAGGCCTCGGCTTCCGTCGTCGACCGCGCGGGTAAGGTACCATGTTGGCCCATCAATGGTCTTGTAGTTGGTCCCAGCGGTGAAGGAAGACATCTTGGGCCGCCCGTGTTCTTCGATGCTTGCGCGGTGTAGTACCACGAAATGAATCTGCGAGGCATCGTTGCGCCCATGTCTCGACAAGCGGCAAGCGCGGGAGCACGGAATATCTTGAAGCTTAGGCTTATTAGGTGCAAATGCGTAATCGGCCCTATCTCGCATTGTTGTGATGTGTCACCAGCGCTAAACCCGATGCATATTTCCGCTTGCACAATACCTCGAATTTGTTCGTAGTAAGGTCGAAAATTCTTGTGCGGTGGAAGTGCGCCTTTGCCCTTCGCTGCTGCAGCAGCTTCTCCACTCTCGGTGCGTACGCCGTGTCGCACCCCTCGGCGGTCGGACCACGGTCTCGGAAGTAATCCGCGGCCCGGTAGAATGTCAGCTCAATGATGGAACACAGAGGTAGGCCACGAACACCCTTAAGAACATTGTTGAAAGCCTCAGCAATGTTCGTGGTCATCACATTGTACCTGAGATGTCATTCTCTAACGTGAGCATCGCACAAAAATAATAGAGTACAATACGAGGACGTACTAAAGCAATGTTTTACCTCGCTCCGTTCGTGTCGTGCAAGAGCGCCCACCTTTCCGCTGGTTTTCCGACGATCCACTGGCTAAAGGTTGCGCGAGCACGGGTACGCACTGTCTGACCTCCAACCATTTGAGAACGCAGATGATCCTCCTGTGTTCCCTCTTCTTCCATCATCCTCCGAGTTGACTCGTTCAAATGGGCCCAAATTGCGTTGAACTTGCGATCCTGATTTTGAAGGCACAAGGACTTGAAGGTCTTCACAAGTGCCTTGTTCTTGTACCTTGTGTACAGGTTGGCTCCAAGATGGCGCATGCACCACCTCCTCTGCAAATCGGGCCAACTCAACGAGATGGACGTGCTGTCATGCATCACGTCTAACGCGTGCAGAAGGCCCTTATTACGGTCCGAGATTACACAAACCTGCTCCCTCGTACCCACCACCTTAGTCTTTAGCAGACTAAGGAACCACAACCAGCTATCGTTGTTCTCACTCTCAATGAGGGCAAAGGCAAGTGGGACGATCCTATTTTCGGCATCAGCCGCCAGGGCTGTCAGTAGTGTCCCACGGAACTTCTCACTTAGAAAAGTGCCATCTACACATATAACTGGCCTGCAATGCCTGAAAGCTTCGATGCATTGTCCAAAAGACCAAAACAACCGAAGCAGATATCGTTGAGCCGAGGTGTACGACCCGTCTTCGAGCCGTACTGGCTCATCGCCCATTGCAAACTGCGTCCCTGGGTTTGCCATTGCAATCTTCTGTAACAATCTAGGGGCATAGTTAAAGGACTCTTCGAACCCTCCGAAGAGCATCTTCAATGCCTTCTGCTTCGCCCTCCAAGCCGTGCTGTACGTGATGACCATCCCAGTTCTTGTGTGAACTTCCTCTATTATTGTACTAGGGGTCATCCCTATGTCCTTCCCAACGATGGTCACCAGGAGTTGCGCTATGAACCTCGCATCTGAGGTCGCTCATGTTCCTAATCGACTCCTCCGTGCGTATGAGCTCTGTGTCTCCTGATCACAAAGAACTCATCGTGTTTGGGTTTGTGTACTCGAACGAAGAAGGGACACGTAGGGTACTTCGTGCACCTAACCTCATAAGCGGTCGGCTCAGACCTCAAAAGCCTGTGCTCCCGTCTTGTCGTAATGGCATAGTTGTTCAGGAAGTGGATGGCCTCCAACTTGCTCCCAAACTGGTGTCCCGGTTGGATGTCGCTCTGCTGGTACCCCCACACGGATAAGGCATTGTAATCCGCTATGGTACAGTCAAGGTGACCGATCCCACGGAAATACTCTATGGCTGGAGCCGGGTCGTCGTCGTCTGCCGCTTCCTCGTCCCCGCTTCCTCCGTCTTCTTCATTCGTGCTATGCGCATCCACCTCGGCCTCGTTACCTTCGACTTAGGGCGCTGACGGTCCTTCCTCTCTCTTCTTTGCCTCGTGAGGTACATGCACTTCGCAAGCTTCGGGAGGATAGCTACTTGTCCCAGCCTCGCCAGAGTTCTCCCGGGCCGAAATGTCGACGTACACGCCGACCTCAAAATTCTCCTCTGCTGCCTTCCGAACATAGAGATCCCATGCATCATGAGTCCTTAACGGGAAGAGTGTGTACACCACCGCAGAGTGTTTGAACAAGGCGTGGGCGGACCCCTCTAGAGCGAACTTTGTGGGTTCGCGGGTCCGCACCAAGCAGACGCAAGAACATGTGCTTTAAGGTCCGCCAAATTATTTGGAGTACCTAGCCTTGTCTCTAAGTGCTCACAATTCAGATCGTCACGAGCCTACAGTGCAAAACAAAGCAATCGTTTCCCGAAATATATTCTAGCAAACATTTCCATCTGTTGCAAATTTATACGGTAAATATGACTACCTAATTGTCTTTAGTCCATTAGACAAAACAACTACATAAAAATAAGCCGCTACAATAAAAAAATAGATAAATTAATGTCGCTAATACAACTACAAACAACTACACAAAATTTAGATCGCTAAAACAGCTACATAAAACTAAATCTCTACAACAAATAATTACACCTAAAAAAATTAGGCCGCACAACTACACAAAATTAATGTCGCTAATACAACTACAAACAACTACACAAAATTTAGATCGCTAAAACAGCTACATAAAACTAAGTCGCTACAACAAATAATTACACCTAAAAAAATTAGGCCGCACAACTACACAAAATTAATGTCGCTAATACAACTACAAACAACTACACAAAATTTAGATCGCTAAAACAGCTACATAAAACTAACTCGCTACAAGAAATAAATCAATTAATTAATGTGGCTATTACACCTAAAAAAATTAGGCCGCTAACACAACTACACAAAAATAAATTTCTAAAACAAATACACTAAATTTATGTCGCTAAAACAACAACATAAAACTAAGTCTCTACAACAAATAGATAAATTAATGTGGCTATTACACCTTTAAAAATTAGGCCGCTAAAACAACTACACAAAAATAGGCTGCTAAAACAACTACACAAAAATAAGTCGCTACAACAACTACAAAAATTAATGTAAGCTAACACATCTAAAAAATTACCCAGCTAGTACAACAACAAATCAATATGTAAGCTAAGCGTAATAGAAACTCTTCTTCTAACTGTAACATAATTACAACTAATATAAATACCTGTACTGTGGTAGTCGTTTCTTCACGCAAATCAGCTCCTCACCACTCCTACAAATTAAATTGTTCTATCAGTTACGAACCGCTCTGTGAATTAAATAAATTTAGCTCGCTAAAACAGCTACATAAAACTAAGTCGCTACAATAAATAAATAAATTAATGTGGCTATTACACCTAAAAAAATTAGGCCGCTAAAACAACTACACAAAAATAAGTCGCTAAAACAACTGCACAAAAATTAGTCGCTACAACAACTGCATAAAATTAAGTCGCTACAACAACTACATAAAAATAAGTCGCTACCTTCTATTTGTTTCGAAACTAACTGAAAAGTGAAAGGGAAAAGCTCTTTGTTCCCCATGTTCCGTCATCTGACTTATGTTCTTCATGTAGCTTTCAGATCTAGTTATTCTATTGAAATTATGCCAAAATGAGCTTATTGATGTTACTTCTGTGATTACAATCAAGTAGCAACCGGATGCTGCCCTTCTCAATGGTGGTCTAGGCCGTCTAGCTTCCTGTTTTCTAAGTCGCTAAAACAAAATTTAGGTCGCTAAAACAACTACGTAAACCTAAGTCGCTATAACAAATAAATAAATTAATGTGTCTATTACACCTAAAAAAATCAGGCCGCTACAACAACTACACAAAAAAGTTTCTAAAACAACTACACAAAAATAAGTCCCTACAACAACTACATAAAATTAACTCGCTACAACAACTACATAAAATTAAGTCGCTACAACAACTACATAAATTAACGTCGCTAATACATCTAAATTAGCATCTAAAAAAATTACCCAGCCAGTACAACATCAAATCAATATGTCGCTAACTGTGATATAAACTATTCTTCTAACTGTAACCTAATTACAACTAATATAAATACCTGTACTGTAGTCGCCGCGCAATGCTATACTCCTTTCTTCACGCAAATCAGCTCCTCACCACTCCTGAAAGTTAACTCAGAAAATGATTAGCATCGCCCGGGCTCCTCACCACTCCTCACCTACTAACTCAAAAATCTCTTACCGTCAGTTCGTCTTGAATGAGCGAACGAAACCGGAGAGGCTCGATTTATAGCTCCCTCTGCGAGTGCATGTACCTGCAAAAGCAAGGCAAATTGATTAGCATCACCGGGGTCCGGATATGCAACGGTACGCTTGCCAACGCGTGTGAGCTTTCTGCATGCGAGCCGAACCGGCCAACTCATTTTCGTGGAGGCATGCAAGCGAGCGGGACCCGGTGATTGGAATTCGCCGAAAGCACCGACAGAGCTCCGGAATTCTCGGCCAATTTCGCAGCCTCAGAATGCGAAATCTGACGTGGCATTCCGGTTTCGCGTTTTCAAATTGCGAATACAGGGATTTCGTTTTTTCAAATTGCGAAATACGTCAATTTCGCATTCTGACAACGCGAATTCACTGATTTCGCAAACTGAAATTGCGAAATAGAGGTTTCGCGTTTTCAGGTTGCGAAATCGGTGGAGATTTCGGTAAATACGCGAGATTGTTGTATATTTCTGTAAATACGGCGCGTTTTTTGTATAAAATAAAAAAATTTCCAGAGAAAGACAAGAACAGAGAGAAAGACAGAGAGAGAGAGAGCGCAAGCGGAATTCAGAGAGAGGGAGAGAGAAATGACCGTAGAAAATGACTCTCTTTGCTCTGAGTGCCGAAAAATCAGTCCATTCTTTTTTTCTTAAGCTGTAAAAATCAATCCATTCCATGCGCATGATCTTTGACAAATGGGCTTCATCTCTCCTGTACCTGCAGACTACTGTTTTTCTTTGTTTCGAATTTTAGCAAAAAATTATAACATTCAGTCAAGAAGAGAACAGTGAGCACACGTTGAGCTGTGCTGGAACGCGGGTGGAGCAACGCTTCGCTCGGTTTCTACGTGCAGACCAACCACTGTTACTGCTTGAGTTTTTCTTTCCTTCTTTATTACATGCACTCTACCGATTAGCAACGGGTACAACTCTTGACTCTTGGGTCTACGCTTACTGAGCCATCGCCATCTGTTTTTCTGCAGAATTTGCCGTGCAGCCTACGCTGCTATTACTTCCTTTGATTCTCCCACAGTGCTAGTTTTCAAGGATCAAGGCATGCTAAGAGGGAATAAATTCGTGCAAACTATTCCCTCCAGTCATGAATAGTTATTTTGAATATTGACACCATCTCTAAAATATAGCTTTGACTACTAATTTCTATTATAACATATTTATAAAACCCAATAAAATTATGCAGTTCCCACGCCGTACGCCAGAGTTAGGGGAGAAGCGACAGCGAGTGTCACACGCGGGGTTTTGGGGTTTTGATCACCGATTGCTCAAGTGGTTGAGGATCTAGATGTTGTTTGGTTGGTTACACTAGAAGAGAAGTGGGGAGACAATTTTAAGAGAGGGATGGAACAAATTAAAAACAAATACTAGAAAATCAATAAATTTTAAAACGAAAATAAAAATTTTAAAAACAAACAATAGGAAATCAAAAATCCAAAAATGAAAATTTTAATCTTTTGAAATTTATATGGCAAGTGTGGTCTAGTTTTGTTCAAAAATATCAGGAACACATAGGTGAAATCGGTTCAGTGATCCAAGATACTAATCAAAAGATATAGCAAAAATTTAGATGAAAATCGAATTGAAAACGCTGATATCATGCTGATGTCAGCGTGCATGCAGCTCAGCTGGAGCCTGGCTCCGCTCATACGGCCGATTTTCACGTTTCCGGTGATGCAGATTAGAGGAGAAATCTTGCATCAGCTTATGCAGGCTCCAAGCAACATGCAGGTAACCAAACACACAAAAAAAGCTAGAAGCTGCATCTATGGATGCAAATTTCTATACATGCAGGCAACCAAACAGGCCGTTAAAAAATCAATATGAATTTTAGATAATTTTTGTTATCTAGAAAAAATTTCCAGTTGAAATCTCCAGTGTAAAAGTTCTAGTAATTCTGACAAGCCAAACTGTTCATTTCTTCTTTTATGTTTTTAATTTATTTGAGGACTTAAATGATATCAAAATTTTTTTATTATTTTTTTATGGTTCCTAAAGGTTAGCTTATTCTACTGGAAAATTTTAATATTTATATATTTTATATTTATTTTATACTAATTTTGACATTCAGATTTTTAAATTTCGGGTTTTTAGTTTTGGAATTTTTATAGGCATAAAATTTCACTATTTATTTTCTATATTTTTAATAAAGATGAACCTATACCTTAGTAATATATGGTAAAATTTTAATCACTATATAAGGTCGGTGGATTTTTAATTTAATCTGACAAGCATACTATTCTTAGTCAAATTTTATAATTTCACATTTATTTTCTTGAGTAAATGTGTTCATATGGCTTTTAGGGTGTATAAATGAAGTTCTAGAGATCTCCTCTATTTAAATAAATTTTTTTTAAATTTTTTGTTATAGATATTTATCTCTATTTATTTATCTTTTACTAATTCAACATTAAAAAGTTTTTCTTTAGGAAAAATATCCAAGAAGACCAGATAAATCAAGAAAATTCGGAATTAAAACTCATTCAAAATTTTGGATTTTTATTCTCATTTTCTTTTAATTTTGAGGATGTTACAATGAAATACAATTATATTTGTTATATAACTCTTATATCTATATAAGATTAATCTGTGCCGTTATAATCTACTCCCACCAAAATAAGTATTGGAGATCCTCTCTTTTCTTTCTATTGATGTGAGAATTTTAGATATTTTTCTTAGGATTATTGTGGGATTTTCTTACCCTTAAAGCGAAGGAGATGTCTTTAATATGAACAATTGTTTTTATTTATATATATGTAAAGAAAACTACGTAAGCAAGTGATTATATTATACGTGAGCAAAGACTATAGAGAATATAAGAAAGAGAGTAGAAAAGAAAATGCACATGTGCTGTACAATAACACTACAATGTCTACTACATTTCAGAGAAAACAACATGCATCACAATATGAGTGTTTCGCATTACATGTACAGACAAATTTACTTGAGCAAACTAACTCAAAGCCTTCCTCTTCTGACAACGCTTGTTCCCAGTAAGCACACACTTTGACTCGTGAATCTCATAGCTATAAATGTAGCTGTAATAAGGCGGTACGTGAGATTCCCACACTAGGACCTCAAATTTTCCATGTGGTGTAACCCTTCCAGAATATATCTCTTTCATGGTAAGTTTGGGAGCCTCTTCATGAGCAAGCACTAGTCGACCTTGGCCGAAGATTTCACAATATATATTACTTCCAGACATTCTCGGAACTAAACCAAGTTTTCTTTTCACCCCAAAATCACTTGAACATCTAAGTAGCAGCTTATTCTTCTGATCCTTACTCTCCCTGAGGCATGCAAGAACCCTGCGCCAATACCGTGCGTCACCACTAGCTCTAAGAAAGTAAGCCATGCCATTTGCATACAGGAAAGGCCCAGTGAACTCCTGATATTTATTGTCAAAATACTCGTCAAATATCTCCACTGCCCTGGATGCTAGCTTTGGTTGGTCTTCGGGATTTGAGCTTCCGAACGCAAGCACCCTGAAGAAGTACCAGTGTGCTTCTCGAGACAAAAACCTTAGATAGAGAGGTTGCGTCGTTCCAAACTTTGCGACCTCTTCAGATCGACTCGTGATTATGATTTTACTGCCTGATGGGAAGCAGCCTTGAGAGGTAGAGTACAACTTTCTCCATGCATTCTCATCGACATCCCCAGCTAGCTCAATAACAACCAGGAGCCTTTCTTCATTTGAGGAGGAGGTACTTTGATGTTTGATTACTCCTCCATCTCTTAGGGTGCAGAGTTTTTCTTTTCTAAAATCATTCTCACTAAAAAAGATAATACGAGAAAAGTGGCCACACACCATTTTGTCCAAACAAACATGCTCAACAAGTGTACTCTTTCCAACTTTCGCTACACCGATAATTGGTAGGACACCCAAATTGTCAGTCCCCGGAGGTTCTCTACCCAACAAGAAATTGACGACCTGTTCCATCTCCATCTGGCGGCCAAACATGCACTTCTCCATAAACATATACATGCTATACGGTTGGCGACACATAGGAGGGTAGTTCTTCAGAAATATAACAAATTCATTCATACCAGTGACAGTCATCTCTACACTTTGGACCGTCTGTTCCAACTCATCTTTTCTGTGTCTACTGCCAGTATAGAAACGAACACGCTTACTAGGATTGAATTTTGACAGGGAAGAATAGCTCACTTCATCGCCTTTATGGTCTTGGCATCTGAACTTGTCGAGCACGTAGTAGCCCCTGTACATCGCTTCTCTCAGCACGTTGAGCTGTTGAAGCATGGCATGGCTTGTGAGGTGCCTCCCCTCGGCCTCCTCGACGGTGATGCGAACTCGGAGCAACATCAGCTGTAATCTCCGCAGGCTCTCCTCCTTGGACGACGCCGGCAGCTTGCAGTATTTGTCAATCAAGAAGGAGAGGGATCTACTGGCGAGTTCGCCTATGACTGCAGAGATGAACGTCTCCATTGGGAAACCTCTCTGGTTCTCTCACCATGAGATCAAAGAAGTGATAATAAATATTTGTGATGGGAAATACTACTCTTGGTTTCGTGTCAAAGTTGTTTCTTCGATTTCTTTGACTGGAAGTGATAATAAAGTTGTTTCCACACGGTAGTAAAAGCCTGCGCAGTTGCTGGAAGACTAGCGAAAAAACCATGAATGGAGAGGAAGCAGTGTACACGTTAATGAAAGCCTACGCGGTTGCCCATCGCTAGGAGCTACAATTCTTAACTAGTAGCATTATGGAAACCAATTTAACAGCTAGTCATTTTTCTATAATCTTTTTGGGATTAACTCACAATTCTGAAATAAATTCTTGCTCAGAATATTCTACAAACCCTATAAAATTAAATGTTAAATTTGATTTGTTTCCAACTAAATTCCGTCATCCAGTTGTAAATTTCATTTTAGAATGCGTGTTTTGATTAGCACGATGGTTAAAAAGGTGCTATGTTGTAACACCCTGAAAAATGAGCAAACAAATACTGTGGCAGATCATGAATTCATTGCATATTTGAGTATCTTTTTATTTGAACTTATTTTCCGAAATTTCCTTTTTATCCAAAATTCCAATAATTGAATCAATATCATTTGGAGTACCTAACCTAATACATAAAAGGAACTCACAGAAAACCCAAGTAACATACCATGTTAAACAGTTTTATAAAATACTAGGACTCAAGATAAAAATAATATAATTTTTCCAAAAATTTTGCTGAACATTATGTGCCCTAAAAATTCAAAAAACAACCTGAAAACAGTCAAAATTTTGGAATTTTCATTTGCAAACCATGATATGAAATTGAGTAAAACCAAGAAAATGGAAGCTAGGATCCTTGGACTAGCGCAACAGGCGATGTGCTGGGCCAGGATGGCCGCGGAGGTAGAGCAACCGACAGAGAACGGACTTTGGGACCGATCTCATTTTTTTTTATAAACAGTAACTTATCATTAGCACTAAGATAATGTTGTTATGATCTGCAGGATCAAAATTTGTATAGAAACGCTTACGTAGGGCTTGATGATGGATGATCACGTGATGCGGGATGAAAATCGTTGCAGTGTCGATTGACGCAGGTAAACGATCACGATAGGCCTCGGTAGAGCTTCGTACTGATAACGTGTTGTGAAACGTTGTCGTCCACCTGCATAAATCGACAGTACACAAACAGGAACACACGAATTGATAAGAGGAGCATACAAAATATAGGGGTAGAACTCTCGCTTTATTCAATTGATTTATGTACATGGGGATACCCAATATATATAGTGAAAAGCGTAAGATATGAGTTCAATTTCGCCTACACATAAAAGATATACTCTAACCGAAATGGTTACAGAAATCTTATCTCATACCACGTACGATTTTTCTATTTTTTAGCCTTGTGAGACCCCGGCATTTTGCCTGTTTTTGCCGTGTGCACAGACCATTTTGACCATCCTTTGGTAGGGACTGTGCCGTGGCAGCTAAAAGTGCAGCGCGGCGTGTGTTTTTGGCGAAATTTTTACTGTAGTGACCATTTTGAAAATTTTTGTTACAAGAATAGCCTCCGTCGACCATCTTTTGCAAAACTGGCCTCTGCGCGCTGTGGGAGCACCCACACGTGGAAATATGATTTATTTTTGAATTTTCTAGCATTATTTGTATGTCTTGTGGTATGTATGTGTGATGATTATGTAACATCTTGAAAATTTAAATAAAATAAGAATGGAAATCTTAAATTTTGAATATGATTTATTTTGAATTTTCTGGCATTATTTGTCTTTCTTGGAATTTTTGTTCTAAAGAAAAAGGTCTTTTATAATGAATTAGTAAAAGATAAAAGTACAAATATTAGAAAAAATTCAGGAAAAGTTATATTTAATATAGGAAATATCTGGAACTCTTTTTCCAGCTGTCAAAAGCAAAATGGACATATTAATTGATGATAGGAAATGTATATTGACAATGTTTGACTAAAAACAGTGTAGTGTAGGTTTTGACAAGATTAGATAGCCTAAATTAATGCCTTGACTCGTGCTGTCCGAAGTGAAGGAATGGAATTGTTCTCCTTGTGACTTACGCGTGGGCCATTTTCTCCGGCTGGCCCCACACGTCAGAATCAGCCTCCTTGCTTCCTTTCCTTCTTCCTCAGCCGCTGCCAAGTGGGCCCTGGTCCCATGTACCAGGTCTCATCCTCTCTTCTTCTTTTCCTCCTCTCTCTCACGGCCGGAGCTCCACCGCCTCTGCACCTTGTCGCATCTCCGGTCAATCCGCCTCTGCACCGAGCCACGTCGCCGGACTTGACACACCGCTGCACAACCACAGCAGCTCATGTCCAGTCTTATTCTCCTCCACGCCACATGCCTGGGTCACCGCCTCTCCTTCGTCCTCTGTACTCAGCACCGACCAACCCCTTCACCTCATCTCCACCGTAGCAATAAACTCGGCCCTGAATCACTGCCACGAAAATCGTCAGCCACAGTACCCCTGTCTAGTCTGCTTCATCCCCACGCCAGTGTGGCAACGCCTCACCCTTGCCCAGCCTTTGCCACGGCAACCAGTGAACTTTCAAATCGCCGCCACGGCAATTCGATCGCCACGGACACTCCACATCGCCTTGGCCATCCCCAATTCCGGTGAGCAGCAGTGGAAAGGGGTAAAACCCGAATAGCCGCTTCGGTAAATCATTTCTTGATTCCTTCGGTTTACACCATCCTCTTGCTCTTCTAAACTCAATCCTCCAGTCTTCCTCCGACTAAACTAGCTACAAAAATGGAACCCTTGCGGTTCCTTGATGCTAAAACCGAGCACAGTTAAGCCGATCCATGCCCCAGCTTCGCCGGCGACCGCACCATCTCGTTTTCCTCTGCTACAGCTGGCCGTCAGAAGCAATTGCCTTGCTTTTTCATGGCTCCCTAGTGTAGCCAAATGCCCAAACTTAAACGCTAGCAAAATGCCCAAACTTGATAGTTTGGTCTTATCTAGAAGTTTGTTATCCATCCTCTATTAGACCTGTATTTTTGCTTTGGAGTTCTGCCATTAAGCGAAAGGCTCATACTTAATTATGAACGGAGAGAAATAATTAAATAACATGCATGACAATATGAGTGTTTTCCATTACATGTACAGAAAAATTTACTTTAGCAAACTAACTCAAAGCCTTCCTCTTCTGACATTGCTTGTTCTCAGTACCCACACACTTTGACTCGTGAATCTCACAGTTATAAACGTAGCTGAAATAAGTTGGTAAGTGAGATTTCCACAACATAATCTCGAATTTCCCATGAGGTTGAGGTGTAACACTTCCAGACAATATCTCTTTCATAGTAATTTTGGGAGCCTCTTCATGAGCAAGCACGACTCGCCCTTGGCCGTAGATTTCACAATTTATACTACTTCCAGATATTGTCGGAAGTAAACCAATTATTCTTTTCACCCCAAAATCACTTGAACATCTACAAATTAGCAGCTGATTTGTCTGATCCTTCTACCAATGCTGCGCGTCACCACTAGCTCTACAAAAGTAAGCCATGCTGTTCACAGATATGAAATTCCCTGTGAATTTCTCTTGGTGAAAATACTCGTCAAATATCTCCCTTGCCATGGATGCTAGCTTTGGTTGGTCTTCGGGCTTCGAGCTTCCGAACGTAAGCACCCTGAAGAAGTACCAGTGTGCTTCTCGAGACAAAAAGCTTAGATGGAGAGGTTGCGTCGTTCCAAACTTTGTGACTTCTTCGAATCGACTCGTGATTACGATTTTACTGTCTGGTGAAAAGCATCCTCAAGAAGCAGAGTACAACTTTCTCCATGCATTCTCATCGACATCCCCACGTAACTCAACAACAACCAGGAGCCTTTCTTCATTTGAGGAGGTATGTTGATGTTTGATTACTCCTCCATCTCTTAGGGTGCATGATTTTTCTTCTCTAAAATCATTCTCACTAAAAAAGATAATACGAGAAAAGTGGCTGCATACCCTTTCGTCGAAGCAGACATACTCAACAAGTGTACTCTTTCCAACTTTTGCTACACCGATAATTGGTAGGACACCCAAATCGTTAGTCCCCGGAGGTTCTCTATCCAACAAGAAATTGACGATCCATTCCATCTCCATCTGGCGGCCAAACATGCACTTCTCCGTAAACATATACATGCTATATGGTTGGTGACACATATGAGGGTAGTTCTTCAGAAATGTAACAAATTCATTCATACCAGTAACAGACATCTCTACACTTTGGAGCATCTGTTCCAACTTATCTTTTCCGTTTCTACTGCCAGTATAGAAACGAACACGCTTGCCAGATTTGAATTTTGACAGGGAAGAATAGCTCACTTCATCGTCTTTATGGGCTCGGCATCTGAACTTGTCGAGAACATAGTAGCCCCTGTACATCTCTTCTCTCAGCACGTTAAGCTGTTGAAGCATGGTTTGGTTTGTGACGCGCCTCCCTTGGCCTCCTCAACGGCAACGCGAACCCGGAGCAGCATCAGGTGTAGTCTCCGCAGGCTCTCCTCCTTGGACGACTCCGGTGGCTTGCAGTATTTATCGATCAAGAAGGAGAGGGATCTGCTGGCGAGTTCGGCAATGACTGTAGATAAGAACGTCTCCATTGGGAAACCTCTCTCACCAAGAGAAGAGGTGATAAGAATTATATCTGTGGTGCGAAATACTCTTAGTTTAGTGTCAAAGTCATTGCATTGATTTCCTTGACTGGAAGACTAGTGAAAATGACATGAATGGAGAGGAAACAATCTACACGTTACGTTGTAAGTAAAAGCCCAAAAATTTTGTCTGCGCAGTTTCTATCTCTGTTCTATCCATCGCTAGCAACTATTCGTAACTAGTAGCACTATGGTAACCATTTTGACAGGTAGTCATTTTTATCATTTTTTTTTTGCGATTAATTAACTATTCTGAAATAAATTCTTGCTCAGAATATTCTACAAAAGCCTATGGAATTAAATGTTAAATTTGATTTGTTTCCAACTAAATTCATTCATAAAGTTATAAATTTGGTTTTATAATGAGTGTTTTGATCAGCACGAAGGTTGAAAAAGTGCTATGTTCAATGAAAATCATTGAGTGCCTTTCAATTAAGTGCTTCGAGAAGTTGAATGATGATTATTTGTGTACCTTAATTCTACTTGTGGTATATACGTGTGATGATTAATTTGACAACAAACTTTGCTACCTCTTCAGTTCGACTTGTGATTAAGATTTTACTGCTTGGTGTAAAGCAGCCTAGAGAAGCAGAGTACAACATTGATGTTTGATTACTCCGTTCATCGTCAATAACAATCAGGAGCCTTTCTTCATCTCAGGAGGCACATTGATGTTTGATTACTCCCCCATCTCTTACGGTGCATGGTTTTTCTTCTCTAAAATCATTCTCACTAAAAAATATAATACGTGAAAAGTGGTTGCACACCTTTTCTTTGAAGCAAACATGCTCAATAAGTGTAGTCTTTCCAACTTTTGCTACACTGATAATTGTTAGGACATCTAAATTCACCTCCTCTTTGTACGTCTCGATCCTTCAGTGTAGCATAAAATTTAAGGAAACTAGCCATATGCTCGTGTGATGCAACGGAAACTCAATTTACGATAAAAAAATTATTTGCAAAGAGCACTAACCTTATCTGAATAATAATATTCACTCTGAATGTGCAATGATTAAATGCTTAAATCAATTCATCAAAGCATACAAATTCCAAGTGCCTGCTTACAAACTCAAGCTTAAAATTATCTTTAATTTCACAAACTTAAATAATAACATCACAACACTTGGAATTGTAAATTTATAACGCCATAATTTGAGATCGATTGGCCGAAAGAGGTATCATCTGCTGCCCTATGTGCGCAAAAGCATTGAAGAGGTAGGCGTCATTCATATGTGGCTGCCACCATCAGCGGCGTGTGTGACTCATACGTCTTGCTCCGGCCATATCATAGCCCCACCCCATCAACCAACTACACCGCCTCCTCGCCTCCCCCCGCGAGCGCCTCCCTCAACCTATTGACATCATCCACAGAGGCGAGCTCCAGTAGCACCGCCAGCCTATCTCATCGTCCACCACCGGCAACCTGCCCCTGCGCCGCATCGACGAGATCAGAAAGATCGCCCATTACCTTCACTCAATGGATAAGCTCAACACATCTGCAAGAGAGGAAAGAAGCGGTAGGGTTATATAGATTCAGCACCCGAGAAGATATCTATGGAATCCAGATTAAGAAATCGTTGAATAAGGAATGCAACAAAAGGGAAAGAGGCGAGAAGAGACCCAACTCTATGAATCAGAGCTCTGCTTCCTTTGAAAGGGAATCAATCAATGCAATTCGAAAAACACCGGGAGCAATCAACGTCGATTCGAATGCCATATCAATGGGAGAAAGGAAAGTAATAAATGAGTCATGCATATTCATTTACCTCCCGCGACCGGATGATCCAATCCAATCTATCGGGGTGGCCACTGCCCGCTTGCCACTCAACCACGCGGGTGCGCACACGTGTCGGGGTGAGAGTGGAGAACTGATGTACCACCACCAACTCCTAATTAGAATTAGTAGAGATAGAAATAACAAACTTATCTAGTCACGTCATGCATAGCCGTGCGCATGCTGCTGGCCGGTCGGAATCAAAACCATACATTATTAGATAAAAAGAAAAGATGATCTTATCTACACATGCAAGTAAATATTTAATGGAAAGGATGCATATGGCAACTCAAAGGCACATGGTAACTTAGAAACTGTATGTGTGCAGTATATGGAAAAAGAATCAGCCATGTAGTATTTGGAAATAGAATCGGTTGATTGAGATAATAGTCTGATACGCCGCAGATCACGCATGTATGTATATCCAACCAAATTAAAACTTTCTCCGTTCGCCAATATATAGAAGATTGGGACAATGACGATTTTAATGTTCCATCGATGATCAGAGAAGGCGTGTTTACATTTTTTCAGCATGCACTTTCACGTTTTTGTTTGCTAATAATTCTTACCACATTTTTTTTTTGAAACTAAGGACAGGAGCTCTGTCATTCTTACCACAATCTCTTTGACGAATAGAGAACACAAACAACCGTATGCACACTAGATGTGCTTCTACTTCTTGTTGCATTTGATCAGTACTGTTATATGAGCCCTACCTTTTATACAAACAAAGAATGCCAAGAGAAGAGACACCAACTATATAAATTTCCACCAGTTGCTCAGCATTCCTTCAACTCTAATTGCCGAAGCATTATGAAGCAAGGAAACTCCAATGTCGTTAACCGGCGTCATTAACAACCATAATTATTTTCTTAATTCTCATATTCGGTTGCTACAATCCCACGCTACAAGGAGCAAATGCTCTGTTGATTTGTTTCAGGAATAAGTATTTTGATACATACACACACTCCACAAAAAAACATTTTGAAAGTACAGAAAAGGGACTTTAAACCGTGCCGTGCCATGTCGGCCCAGCTCGTCTTTATGAGCCTAGACACGGTTCATTTATGATTCGTACTAGCTTCGTACCATATAGGCTTAGGTCTAGCCTATTTACACTATTACGACAAGAGGAAAGGAGTTGGGAATGCAAGGAGTTGAGGCAGTGGACATAAATATTGAGGGAAAAAAAACTAAATTTTAGTCATTCTTGAAACAGGTACAGAGTTACTGCATCGTTAGAAATCTTACACCTAGTAAGGCCATTCCCAGTGGGAGTTTCAACTGAGTTTCATTCTTATTAAATAACATGACACATTATTATGTTTGGTGACATGGCAAAGTAATTATGAAGAGAGAGATAGAGAGAGTTTCATAGGAGGTGAGAGAGTTTCATCCAGATGAAATCTAAGATACACGGTTACCTAGACAAAAACTGATGTGGCACTCTTGAAAACTGAGAAATGAAACTATGCACTGGGAATGGCCTAAGGAATAAAAGAAGCAAGGAGCAAAGAATCAGAGAATCGGCCAATCGCAGGCGCAGCCCGCCCGCGGCAGCGCGGCCCATAGTGATGTCTTCTCCGCTCGGCGGCCCGCGTCCCCTCCCCTCCTCGTCGTGCTGCGGGGCTGCCGACCGCCCGCCGCCGCTCTCCTAGGGCTTCTCAGGGGCACACCGCTCGGTCCCAGCTCTCGTAGCTCCTTGCTTCCATCGATTGGCCCTAGGTCGGGTGGGGAATTTATTCCAGCTCGTACATCCTCTGTATGTTGCTGGAGAAATATATACTAGGAGAACATTCTTGTTCTTTCTGAGAAGATGAGTAGAATGTTTTCATTTCACAAATGTTCAGCTTATAAATTACAGATATGGCATCATACATCAGATTCGAAGATACTAAGATCGCCTGCTATAAGCTTCCATAAAAATACAACGATTGTCAGCTACTAATTGTAGGAGGTTCTTTTGCATGAATTCTCTGAGGCTTGCAAGAGCCATGCTCCAGAAATGGAGATTAAAGTTTGCATTCAGTAGTCCACTATAGACGGTTGCACCCATGAAACACCCATTCATCTCCCTGGCCATGTCCATGGCAATTGATGCCAATTTTGGGTGCTCCTCCGCATCTATGCTTCCAAACGTACGCACCTTGAAGAAGTACCAGTATTCTTCTGGAGTAAAGAATCGTACTCTAAGGGCTTGTGCAGTTCCAAAACTCGCAACTTTTTCAGATCGGCTAGCGACTATAATTTTACTGCCACTTGCAAAGTGACCTTTTGAAGCTGAATACCACTTTTCCCACACACACTCGTCAATATCCCCATCTAGTTCAATGATGATCAATGTCCTTTCTCCATCCACGTTACGGTTTTGATACTTGACTATACCTCCATCTCTTACAGTCACTGCACTTCCATCTTTAAGGTCATCTCCGCTAAAACACAAAATTTGAGAGAAGTGGCTACGCACCCTTTCATCGTCGCAAGCATGTGCGATGAGGGTGCTCTTTCCAACTTTTCCTGGACCAATGATCGGTAGAACACCCGGATTTTCAGCACCGGAAGTCTCCGCTTGCAACAGGAAATTTATGGTGTGTTTCATCTCGATTTGGCGGCTGAACATGCACTTGTTCAAAAGCAAATACATGCTGTACGGCTGGCGGTGTAGACGAGGACATCTATTTAGGAACATGACAAACTCACTCACACCTCCAATAGTGAGTTCTAGGCTGCCAAGAACTTGCTCTAGAAGCCCGTATACACTCTGACTACTGCCACTACTTAAACATACACGCTTGGCAGGATTGAACTTAGATGGGGCAAAAGGGTGACTCACTTCATGATCTTCTTCGTGGGCTCGGTATCTGAAGCTGTCAAGCGCGTAATACCCTCTGTACATCTCCTTCCTCAGTATGTTCAGCTGCTGCAACATGGCTTGGTTCGTGATGTGCCGTTCGTCTGCCTCCTCTACGATAACACGAACTCGTAGCAGCAGTCGTTGCAGGCCGTGCAGTCTCTCCTCCACGGTTGGAGCATTCGGCTTCATGAATTTTTCGATAAGGAAAGATATGGATCTACTGGCAAGTTCACCCATCATTGCAGAGACAATGATCTCCATTGTGCTGGGGGCCTGGATCTCCTAATCCTTACAGGTAGGTGCTTCAATGGATCAATTAATCACCAAGAGCTGAGAGAAGAAACCGTGTAATCTGGAACTTTTTAGAGGTCTCACCTAATGACTTGTGCCACTGAAGCCGCGTGATTATTTCTTTGATTTTTTTTATTAGAGGGTACAAAAACCCACACCGAACTCCGGATAAAAAATAGAGCACCGGACCGAACGAAAGTGCAGAAGTCCATAGCCAAATTCGTACGTAGCAAAAGTTGGAAAGCGTCAACAAGTCCAGATGCGTGTTCGATGAATTTTTGTACGCAGAATTCATTAAATAAAAAAAATGAGAAAAAAATAAGAAGAAGAGGAGTGGCTCTCATGTCAGTAAATAATTAGTGATACATAACAAAAGAGCAACATGTGGTGTATAAAATTCTCTAGAGCAATCCTATGATATATAGGGGGACATATCCAGTGCAATCATAAGTTTGGTGCAATCATCGTGCAATCCAACTAAGAAAAGTTTTAAAAAATTCTGAAAAAAATCATTGATGTACATCTCATGTTACCCCATCTACATATAAAATTTTATGATCAAATTCATCCTATGCTAGAAGTTACAAAAAAGACAAATTTAGGGTGCATTTAAACTATTCAAGTTTGTCAGATTTGTCTTTTTTATTACTCTTAACATAGGACGAATTTCATTATGAAATTTTATATGTAGATGGGGTAAGATGAGATGTACATCCATGATTTTTTTCAGAATTTTTTGAAACTTTTCTTAGTTAGATTGCACGGTGATTACACTAAACTATATGATTACACTGAATATGTCCCCGATATATAGATCCCATGTGTCATAAAATATTTTTCTATATATAATCTATCTAGTATTAAACTTATTTTTGAAGAATTTGTCGCGAGAAATACGGAGGTTGGAACGGCTCTCAAATCCTACGAGACTAGGTTTAAAAGATGGAAAAATATCCTGTGCAATCACCCCTCCCGGTGAAACCACCGTGCAACTGAACTAAAAAAAGTTTCAAAAAATTCTGAAAAAAATCATGGATGTACATCTCAACTTACCCCACCTACATATAAAATTTCATGATCAAATTCATCTTATACTAGCAGTTACAAAAAGACAAATTTCGCATGAACAGTGATTTTTACTGTTCATCACTATTCATTTTTGCTGCTTGTTTTTTGTAACCGCTAGTATAGGATGAATTTGATCATGAAATTTTATATGTAGGTGGGGTAAGTTGAGATGTACATCCATGATTTTTTTCAGAATTTTTTGAAACTTTTTTTAGTTCAGTTGTACGGTGATTTTACGGAGGAGGGGGGTCGCACCGGATATGTTGCCTTAAAAGATATAGCCTTTTGGATCAAACGAGTACAAAAACAAAAGGTTAACTGACTCGCGTACGTCAGCGTCGTGCAACCTTACGCATGCAAATTGATTGGTCGCTTATGTCAGCGTCATACAGCCGTCCGCAGGCAAATTAATCGGCCGTCTGAGCATTGGACTCTGGACTTCGGTTCTGTTCTGTTCTCCCTCAGACGAAATGGTAGATCCAAGCTAGGGGTGGGCGTCGGGCCGGCCGGCCTAGCACGAATCTATCATGCTTCGTGTCTGAGCCGTGCCGGGCCGCGATGGCTCGTTGTGTCCACCGTGCTGTGTCGGCCTAGCCCGACTCACTTTCGGTGGGTCCAAGCACGGCACATTTGCGCTTCGTGCCTGCTTCGTGTCATGCCGGCCCTGGCTCAGCCTATTTGCACTATTGTGACGAGAAGAAAGGAACCAGAGACACATGGAGTTAATACAGTAGACACAAATATTATAGAAAAAAGAACTAAAATTTATTTATTCTTAGAACGAGGGGGATGTGCTGAACATGAATGAGAGAGAGAGAGGGCAACGAGAGAGTGAGGAAGAGAGGCAATAAAGATTGAGAGAGACGGATGAGCGAGGGAGAAATTGAGAGAGACGGGTGAGAGAGAGAGAGCTGACCCGTCTCTCTCAGGTGTCGGCAACGGTGTGGCGTTCATGTTGTTGGGTACGTCTATAACGTTCACACTTTGTAGGTCAGTGATCTTCATACTGAGCTTCTTCCTCATGCCCTGGGTCATCGAGCCTGACACGGCCAGTGCTACAGTGTCGTGCCGGACCGTGCCACCCATCGTGCCTAGTTCTCGAGCCTGGCACGGCCCGTGCTATAGTGTCGTGCTGGCCCGATACAGTCCACTTTGTGCTAGGCTAGGCTTCGAACCGTGTCGTGCCCACCGTGCCTCGGACCAGCCCAAAAGAGCCCGGCCTAAGTGCCCACCTCTAATCCAAACGATGACGCGCGCAGGCCAGCCCAAGGCGGAAACAGAGCCACGCGAAGAAAAAAAGCGAGATAAAAGGAACAAGCAAAACGCTGTTAATTTCTTTTACCTACTCAGTGGCATATCTATGAATTTTTAGATGGATGTACGGAGTTAGCAAATTATTGTTCAATATAAAAGTTTAGATGGCATATATTCTCTGGAAGTGTTACGACTCATGGGAAACTTGAAGTCCTAGTGTGGAAATCTCGCCTACCGCCTTATTACAGCTACATTTACAGCTATGAGATTCACGATTCAAAGTGTGTGGTTACAGGGAACAAGCATTGTCTGAAGAGGAAGGCTTCGAGTTAGTTTTCTCAGGTAAATTTCTCTGTACATGTAATGCAAAGCACTCATATTGTGATGGATGTTGTTTTCTCCAAAATGTAGTAGATATCGTAGTACTGTTATTGTACAACACATGTGCATTTTCATTTCTACTCTTTCCTATATTCTATATAGTCTTTGCTCACGTATATAATATAATCACTTGATTATGTGGTTTTTTTGTTTATCTATATAAATAAAAACCCTGGTGATATTCAAGACATCTTCGCTTTAAGCGCAAGAAAATCCCGTATTAATCCTAAAAAAAGAAATATCTAAAAATTCTCGCATTAATTAAAAGAAAAAGAGAATGATCACCACCACTTATTTTGGTGGGGGTGGGGAGGCAGATTATAATGGTGCAGATTAATTATATATAGATATAAGAGATATAACAAATACAGCTACAGATAAAATTTATTTCCAGTTTTAATTTAGTTCTGAATGTAATTCAACTCATTCCTTCTTGCTTTTGCTGATCGGACGCTGACTGTTGCTTGTGGTACAGGTACATGCCTACGTGGGGGTGGGGCCCTGGAGGCAGCGACCGTGGGAGTAGGGGGTTGATTAGTCAACGTCTTGCATGCTGGACGTCCCTACGGAGGATCGGAAACCTCGTTAGATCAAATTAGAGCGAAGAATAAATTTTCTAAGAAAAATCAGCTCTAGGATGGTATTATAATACTAAGTAGAGGTAGCACTGGATGAACAGTAGCCAGTGCTACAGTATGAACAGTAAAATCACGGTGAATAGTAACATTAGCATGAGTTTAAATTCAAGAATCGATATAACTTTTAATTGGCTGATCCAAAACCTATGAAACTTTATATGCACTTTCTTATAGATGTTGGAATCTATTCCAACCATCAGTTATAAAGATTGATGTCAAAACTTCAACCTTTCTCTGTTTTAAAGAAGATTGCACTAAAATCGGATTAAATACACAAATTTCATCTGCGTCCATGCATCCAAATGTGCGTACCTCGAAGAAGTACCAATCAAGCGTTGTACTCTAAGAGGTTGTGCGGTACCAAAACTAGCAATCTTGCCAGAATGGTTTCAGACTACAATTTTAGTACCACTTGCAATGCGAGTTTTGTATGGTGAGTACAATCTTCTCCACACACCCTCATGGATGTCCCTGGTTAGTTCGATAATGACCAATATCCTGTCCATCAACGCCACAGTTTTGATGCTTGATTACACCACAATCTCTAAGAGCTATTATCCTTTCATCTTTAAGATCATATTCACTAAAACACACAATTTGAGAAAAGTGATTACGCGCGTTTCATCGTTACAAGCATGCTCGATTAGGGTGCTCTTTCCCACTTTTGCCGGGGATTTTCAGAGCCGTGAGTCTCCCCTCGCAACAGGAAGTTTATGTTAGGGTTAGAAGCATGGCAAAAACAGGAGATAAAATTTAACATGAAAAAAATTCTTGCGAGAAAGAAACCACGGTAAACAATCAACTATAATGGTTCAAGTTTACATGTAGAGGGGTGGCTTAAATAGCCAAAAGAGTCTGAGTTGCTGAAGGTTTGGACTAACAACCTATTTAGATAAAATCAAAAGATATGAAAAGTTGGATATTAAGTAATCTCCAATAAACCTCCCCTCGACTCAAAAATCTATAATGAAATTGACACCGGAAAACCTCAAAAGGTAATTAAGCACTATAAATACCAAATGCACTGAAAAATGCAAAAGACTTATTAAGTGGGAAATAATAGAATAGTCAATCCAAACACTTCTTGCTAAACAAAATTGAGCAAACCACCACTAGATCCAAACACACAGTTACCAACAAAACAAACGAAAAATATGAGCCTTCAACAATTCATAACCCCAATAAATTCTGAATCTGTGCAACTGATCTCCTAAAATAAATGCTTAATCATCAAATGACATAAGCCAAAACATCATATCTGATGCTTGATACATAGCGAAGAACTCACATCATAGGTATTTGACATGCTCTATATGAAACACAAAATCCAGCAAAACAATGCTCATTAAAAGAATAACTTACACATGTAGCCATCACGTACAAAAAAAACTATCGACTTTAAAAATAATTATATTCTACGACAGCACCACGTGTCCTGGACTGTGCTTAGACTTTGATAGAGGTAAATCGGACTGGCACGGCAAGACGAATGATTATGCCGGACAGACACGGCGGACCATGGCCGAAGCCAGCTGGCCCGTGCTGTGGCACGGCACGGTCCAACTCTATCCTCTGTTTTCAGCTTCCCAAATCGGCAAATGGAAGGTGCCGGTGCTAGGCGCAGGCGCGCATGCACGCGCAGCCGGTAGTGATGGCTTCTCCGCACAGCGGCCCGCGTCGCCTCCCCTCCTCGTCGTGCTGCCTCGCTGCCGACAACCCGCCACCGCTCGCCTAGGACTTCTCAGGTGCACATCGCTCAGTCCCAGCTCTCGTAGTTGCTTGCTTCCATCGATTGGCCCTAGAGGCCTGATATCTACTCCACTTACGTCTCTGTATTTTGCTGGAGAAATATGCATCAGCTTGGAGCCTTGTTGGACTAGTGTATCCTTTCTTTTATATATTAGGAGTTCACAAAACCATTTCGAACCCGGTTTTCATCATCCTAGCGGTTTCGGTTTTCGTGAAAAACCGTTCAAAAACCGCAAAAAACCGAACGGTTTGCAAATTCAAACCAGTTTGAATTCTGGTCAAGTTTGCGCGAGAAAACCACGGTTTTTGACAACAAAAATGGCTCGGTTTTTGTGAAAAACCTTGCAAACCGAAACCGCTTGGTTTGGGCGAAAAACCGAGCTGTTTTGGTTAAAAACCGCGAAAACCGAGAAAATGGGGGAAAATAGGGAAAAATGCAAAAAAATCTTGTAAAATTTGTAAAAATACTGAGAAGGCTAAATTTTAGTAAAAAAGTAGTTTTTGGATAGTTTTCATGACAATCATGTTGAAAACTTATGGTGTGCTTGCTTGATGAAATGAGTTTGAATAGAATAGAATGGTCCTGTACCATTTGGTTCTATTGTTTTTGGTAAATAAAATGATTTAGTATTTGTAAGGAATATTCCTTAAATTTATATCTCATCATCCAGTATGGGTTGATTCCATTCAAACAACGAAACATATAGATGACCTTTTTCTTGAATCATCTTATATATATCACTTGGTACAAACAACTAAACCATCTAAAATCAGATTGTTTTGTTGTTTTATTCTATTTTTAGAATAAAAATCAAGAACCAAAAGAAAAAACAATCAGACTTTTAAACCATACCTTCTCATCCTAAAACAACAGGCCGTCCCACCTCGTCCCCCAACCAACTGATCGAACAAGCCCCGACGATGGACAGTTCACTTTGCTGATTGAACTGATCATACAAGTGCCTGAAACTGTGGGAGAAGCGAGATGATATGAAATTACAAAGTGGCTGAGCATGTGAGGTGCCATCTGGAGGAGGCAAGGGGATGGCATCCACGGCCATGTCAGCCAACCATCAGGTCTTAGGTGCCTCCTGGACAAAAGAATAGCTCACTTGTACCGGACGCTGCTCGCAATCAGTGGCCTGCTGATACTGAACATGCAGCCAAGAGCAAGCTATTTTCAGAACCAATCCGACAACACGTCACTTGTTGATGTGCACTGATCGTGCATTAATAGCACTAGACGTTAACACCTGAAGGCAAAGATCATTAACAGTACTCGACATGCAGCTCTCTGCCAGGTACATGTGACAGCAAGTTAAGATCATTAACAGTACCAGGCGAGCACCATGGCTGTGCCTGACATTTGGGGGCCATGTGATCAATTTCAAATTAGGCTATACACAATAAAAGTTAATTATCAAAATAATTATTTGATATTACAGCTGTAGTACAATTTTTTCCTTACGGCAAAAATATTATGTGATACATCACACTAAAAAAAATCAAATTTCATATATGACCTTTACTTGGAAAGCACCTTTCTTCTAGTATTATTTGAAATAGAATCTTCAATTATCCTTGTTACAAACCGCAAGTAGAAATTAAACGCCAATTTATAAAATATCTTTTTGCATGTGCAATAGTCATCAAAATTATCAATAAAATTTTATATGCAACAATTGCATTATAGAAATAATTTAGCTATTTTAAAAACTTTAAACATCAATTGGGCACATGATTTTGCTTAGGAATGAATTTTTACGGTAAAATCTTTTGAAAAGGAAATGAATAGAATAAAAAGAACATTTGTAATGCCTCCAAAAACATCTCCAAACATTTGTAATGCCTCCAAAACATCAACAGGCCACCTTTTTCTTTTTATTTGATTTTTCTATTTTCACCATTTGTAATGCCTTCAAAACAACTCCAAACATCATTTTTTTTAAAAAAAATTTTGCACCATAAGTAACATAGGAATTAATACTAATTTTAGGAATTTTTTGAATAAATTTTTTCAATTTTTTTGAAAATTTTGAATTTAGATTTGAACTTGCGTAGTAAACCGCTCAGTTTGCATTACCGAACCGGTGCGATGCAGCATGGTTTCATGATAATCGAGCGGCTTACCTCGAAAAGTTAAACCCTGACTAGGAGTCTAGGAAAACATTCTTGTTCTTTCCGAGAAGATGAGTAGAATGTTTTCATTTCACAAATGTTCAGCTTCTAAATTACAGATATGGCATCATATTTCAAATTGGGAGATAGTAAGATCGCCTGCTAATTAAGCTTTCATAAAACTAAAAGGATTGTCAGCTACTAATTATTCTTCTGAAAGCGCTTCTTCCTGGCGACCATACGCTGTGGCCTCCGTATCTCACAGTTCAACATGTAGGTGTAGTAAGGTGGCAGGTGAGATCTCCATGCAAGTACCTTAAATTTCCCTTGAGGCCTAACACTTCCACAAAAAAGATCATGCACACTCATCTTGGAACCTTCAGCTTCACTTTGAGCAGAGCTTTGAGCCAAGGTCTGCGCAGAACCTATTTGATATTCATCAAGAATCACAAAATATTCAGAAGAAGCATTGTTTACTCTTCTAAGATATACTGGTTTCACCACCTGCCAAGGATCATCAAACTCTGCCCCATGCAGTAGGAGGTTCTTTTGCTTGAATTCTCTGTGTCTTGCAAGAGCCATGCTCCAGAAATGGAGATTAAAATTTGCATTCAGTAGTCCATTCCACATGGCAGCACCCATGAAACACCCATTCATCTCCCTGGCCAAGTCCATGGCAATTGATGCCAATTTTGGGTGCTCCTCCGCATCTATGCTTCCAAACGTATGCACCTTGAAGAAGTACCAGTATTCTTCTGGAGTAAAGAATCGTATTCTAAGGGCTTGTGCAGTTCCAAAACTCGCAATTTTTTCAGATCGACTTGCGACTATAATTTTACTGCCACTTGCAAGGCGACCTTTTGAAGCTGAAATCAACCTTTCCCACACACACGCGTCAATATTTCCATCTAGTTGAATGATGATCAATGTCCTTTCTCCATCCACGTTACAGTTTTGATGCTTGACTATACCTCCAACTCTTAGAGTCACTGCACTTCCATCTTTAAGGTCATCTCCACTAAAACACAAAATTTGTGAGAAGTGGCTACGCACCCTTTCATCATCACAAGCATGCGCGATGAGGGTGCTCTTTCCAACTTCTCTCGGACCGATGATCGGTAGAACACCCGGATTTTCAGCACCGGGAGTCTCCTGTTGCAACAGGAAATTTATGGTGTGTTCCATCTCGATTTGGCGGCTGAACATGCACTTGTTCAAAAGCAAATACATACTATACGGCTGGCGGTGCAGACGAGGACATCTATTTAGGAACATGACAAACTCACTCACACCTCCAATAGTAAGTTCTAGGCTGCCAAGAACTTGCTCTAGAAGCCCGTGTACACTCTGACTACCGCCACTGCAGAAACATACACGCTTGGAAGGATTGAACTTTGATGGGGCAAAATAGTGACTCACTTCATGATCTTTTACCTTGTTTTCTCCATGGGCTCGGCATCTGAAGCTGTCAAGCGTGTAATACCCTCTGTACAACTCCTTCCTTAGTATGTTCAGCTGCTGCAACATGGCTTGGTTTGTGATGTGCCGTTCCTCTGCCTCCTCGACGATGACACGAACTCGTAGCAGCGGCCGTTGCAGGCCATGCAGTCTCTCATCCAAGGTTGGCACAATTGGCTTCGAGAATTTTTCGATAAGGAAAGATATGGATCTACCGGCAAGTTCACCCATAATTGCAGAGACAATCATCTCCATGTATGTTGGGGACCTAGATGTCCTAATCCTTACAGGGAGGAGCTTCAATGGATCAATCACCAAGAGCTGAGAGAAGAAACCATGTAATCTGAAACTTTTTAGAGGACTCACCTAATGAATAACTGAGCCTTGAGGCCTTTGCTCTGTGCCACTCAACTGATCGAAGTCCTTTTCTTGCCTTTCACCAATGCCGCGATATTCTTTCTTTGGTCTTAAAGTTGAATAAAAACTTAATTTATCTGAACCTAGCTTGATTTCTACGCATAGCCCTTAGAATTGTTGGTGATGCACGTTAATGTCTCGGTCTTCCTTCCAGATAAGTGGCCGGACCAAGTGGTTTTAGTGGTGTTCGGGCTTGCGGCTGGATCCCTCTCGATAGTGCAAGACGGTATTGCCACGGAAGCAGAGCATGCTTCATGTGTGAAGACTCAAGTGGTATATGATGAGATCAATACTTTCAGGGGAACATACTGGCTCCGGTTCTGGGCTTTATTGCAGTCTGAGAACATCAGGGTGACCATCCGGATGGTATGCAGGGCTTTGGAGGTCGTAGCTTTGGAAATTTTTGTCAAAAATGGATGGAGAAGCCATTATAGAATTTGCTTTTGATTTTAAGTTCTCTTAGTTTGATTTTCTTTGCAGCTTTCTAGCTGTCATATTTGTATAAACTCGGTTGTGTGCTCTTGCAGAGACCGGATTTAAATCCTTTATCTAAAAAAAATATGATGAGATCAATACATGGGAAGTCTCTCCCTCCTTAATATAGTACTACTACTAGCTGCTGCTTGAGTTTGGCTGGCTGAATAGAGAACTAGCGCTAGGGAAGAAATAAAGGAAGTAATGGCAGCATAGTCTGCACGGAAAATTCTGCAGATAAACAGACGGTGATGGTTCAGTAAAGTAAGCAAAGACCCAAATGTCAGAGAACATGTGCGTGGAATGAATTCCTCTCTCTATTGTTGTTCGTCACTTGCTCTCTGAGTTTTGACTTTCCTAACCAGCAATGACCAGAAGCAGAGCATAAATTGGGTTTCAGAGAAGTCACAATCTTCCTGAGTTTTGACCACGAGGCATTTTCTACTGTAGTTCCTCTCTCTGAGTTTTGACCACGAGGCTTGACTTTCCTAACCAGCAATGACTAGAAGCAGAGCATAAATAGGGTTTCAGAGACATCACAATCCTCGACTAGCTGTTCATTCGCTTGTCCACCCATCGCACAATGGAGATATTCCTTTCTGCAGCCACCACAAGGATCTTGCTCACTGTCCTCGGCTTTTACCGACGACACAGATGCCAAAACCGTCGACACAGGCATGTGTCGTCGGCCTGCCGACGACACAAGTCCCACGACACAGAGTCAACGACACAACCCATCTATGTCGACGGCTAGCACAAATCCCGACGACACAGATGCCATCCGGGGCCAGCCCGACACCCAGACTTTTGTCGTCAGCTTAACTAAAGCTGCCGATACAGATGGGTACATCTGTGTCGTCGGTATCGTCTTGAGCCGATGACACAGACCCCCTTCTGGACCCAGAACCAGAATCATCCTGGGGACATCTGTGTCGTCGGCTTAGCTAATGCAGCCGACACAGACCCGACATCTCTGTCGTCAGCATGGTCTTGAGCCGACGACACGACCCCTTCTGGACCCAGAACCAGAATCAGCCTGGGGCTATCTTGTGTCGTCGGCATGGTCTATAGCCGACGACACAGGTAGTAAAAATAAAAAAAATACTAGGAATTTTTTAAAAAATCCAATTTTAACCTGCAAAAAAACCCCATTCCCAGTAGTTTTATATCCCCAACTGCCTAGAACAGTCACAACATATAATTTCACACACATTACCACATTCGCATTCACCAATACAATGCACAAATAATCACCATCGACACAGATAGCAAAATGCATCAATAAGTCCCAAATTCAGCTCACAAACCAAAAGAGTACATCACATTCACAATCAACATGTCTATGTAGAACATGACATACTATTCTAACAACAAAACAAATAACTAAGATTGCGAACCGGCAAAAGGATCGGCAAACACGTCGTCGATTTAATTGATCTGCGGCCGATCTTGTGCCATCGAATCACCTCCTGCGAGCATTAAATCGTGAGAGCGCGCGCAATGAGGCGGACACCTGCAAGATTAGAGGAAACCACAATGTTCAAAACTTTTGTGCATTTGTGTACTTGTATGAATAGTTCGTGAAAACTGGAACAAAATGCATTACCCCCGGCGTCAGTGTCTGCGTGAAGAACGGCGGCGAGGTGGCATCTGCGGTGGCGAGGGTCCCGCCCAGCAACGATCGTGGATATGATATGTTAGCATCTGAAACGTGTAAGTACAACGTAGCTCGTATACAATCTTAATTACACGGAAATAGTTGTACATCCAGAGGTTCGACTCGGAGGGCCTCGTCATCGCCTCCTATCCTCCTCTCGCTCCTTTGCCTCCTTTGCTCATCCGCTTTGCCTCTGCTGCTGCAACTCTCGATCATCTTCGCTGGGCTTCCGGATGTGCCTTTGGCGGAAGAGGCGGCTCTTGTCGGCGTGTCTGACTTGGCCTGTCATGAAGTCGGCGCCACCACCGAGTCCATGAAGCCGAGCCTACCGTGACTCCTCCCACCGAACTGGTCGTAGATGACCAGAGGGTCGACCGGCATGGTCAAGGGGTCCTGATCGGCCACGCTTCTCCTTCATGGCTGCCTTGTATGTATCTGCGAAACAAATAAGATATGAAGTGGATTAGCTCGGCCACGATTCAGATGGCTGAGAGCGTGAAAAGAGAAAGTCACTTACAATCTTCTCTGGGCAGCGGGGCATCGGTGGTTGCGTCGTCGGGCGAACACGGGCGTGTGCTCAAGGTCCACACGGTGAACTCATCGGGCTCAAGTCCCATATGAAACTCCTGCAGTTCAATTTCAAATGTGAAATGAAAAACTGAATTGACAAGAATGCTAGAGTTGTACTTAGTATACTTACGATATCGCGCGCGACGTGACCCATGCCTCGTCCACCTAGGTAGGTCACACAGATCTCGGGGTTGGCTTCTCGATTCCCCCTGTTCCTCTTGGACCTCTCGATCCACTCCTTCGATGCCCACATCTTGCAGAGATCCCTCCAGGCGTGTGGACACTTGTCCATCCAGTCCGGACGCCAAGGCAGGTACTCCTTCACCTCGAGGTACTGCTGCAAGGCATGTGCCCTCGAGATCTTCATCCCCGTGCTCTTGTAGTGCTTCATCACCGCGTCCCGGCGGCATAACCTGATGGCGTCCCTGACCGTCTTTGCCGCCATTGTGTCGAGCACAGGGCGACAAGCATGATAGTCGTCCTGGGATGCGTCAGGGCCAAGCTGATACCTCGCTTGAAATGAAACAAACACGTGAAGCTATAAACATGAAAACATTAATAGAAATGACAACTTACCCAAAACTCGGCTATGCAATGATCCGCGACAGTGCCTCCCTGGTCGTCCTCCACGAGCGAGTAGTCGCTCCATCTAGTCACCGGGCGTCGAGCACCACCCTCGCCCACTCGCCCGGGGTAGAGCTGCTTCAAGATCACCCCTAGCAAGTGGCCCGGCTCTTGCTTACCCTTGTTGAGGCAAACCAAGCCACTGCATGAAGAATTCATAACAAGTAGTTAGCAAGTTTGTGGTTAGCAATAAAAGACATCGAAAATTTGTAGCACATACCTTCGCCCGAGTGCAACGACGGGTACGGCGTACCACTTATGTTATGCACTAGGAGAACGACAAGGAAATACCACCGGAATCCCAACCCATACACCCTTGTGTCACAACCACTGTACTCAAGCGCACATCCGTGGGCTGTCCAAAACGTGGACAGCTCGAGAGCACAACACTTTTCGTAATGGAACCCAACGAATCACCGTCTGAGCTCCTTACGAAAATATGCAAATACTGAGCGGGTTTAACTCTAGCTCGGTTGGCGTTACAGATGCTAAATGTTGAACCACCAAAAGCCTAATTATGAAAGTGCCAATTAGTAATATTTCTAGAAATTTCGGCAGCACCTCCCCTAAAACTAGGACATCCACTCAGCAGACAAAAGACAATATTTAATATAATAACAACCACATATAGCAACTAACGATAACCAACCAAAATATACAATGAATTCTTACTTCAACATGGTTAATCAAAACATCAACAGATGGATAGCTCATTAAGCATCAATCACAATTTACAAGCACATAAATCGGGGTCTCAATGCATTGACTAACATACATCACAAAGATATATATAATTTCTAATGAGCACCATTCGCAGATTCATGCATGCATTACTACCTGTCTCAACTTCAAAGCATGAACTTGCGAACATCAACATCATTCTAGAAAACAGAAGGCATTCATACATGTACTTTCTCTAGATCCAAAAAGAAGTTGGCTTACATGCGTAGTAAATAGATCACCTAAACATCAACCCCGCACCACCAATTAATTCCACATCTGCGGTGAACCGAGCTCACAAACGCGTTTTACTAAAACTGAATAGCTCAGTTCAACTTCTCATAATTAATTCAATTCAAATCCAAATTAAGCATTTGAAGGCATTAACACGATCTACAAGAAATTATCCATCTTTATCTAGGTATACCGAAATACTAATTCAACCTCTACCTAGACATTAGAGCAAACATCTTGTATACAAGTAATTATACCTTCAAATTTCTTGGTTGGGGAAGAAGGCCAAGGAGGAGGGCCGTCGGCCGGTGAGGAGGCTGCCGGTGGCCCCACTGGCGCTATTGGTTGGGACCTTGGCCAAGCCTGCAAGGCGCGTGAAGCGGGCCGAGGAGCCGGAGGCGCGGGCGCCGGTGGCCGGGGCGACGGACACCAGCAGCCAACGAGCGTCGGAGGCCGGGCGCGCCGGGAAGCCGGCGGCCGAGCGAGCTCTAAGCGGCAGCAGCCTTCAGGCGGCCGGGCCAGGGAAGTCATGGGGCTCGGGCCTTGTACCGAGGCGCGAGGTCGGCCGGGAGGCTCGCCGGCGGGGCGGGTGGAGGCGTCGGCGGCCGACGGGAGGCGGCCGAGTGGTGGGCGCAGCGGCCGAAGGCGGGCTCAAGCGGCGATCGGGCGGTGGAGTCGGCCGGGATCGGTGGAGGCGGCCGGACGGGAGGCGGTGGCCGGCGCAGGTGGAGGCGGAGAAACGGCAAAAATCGCGAGCAGCAGAGAGCAGAAATGGCGAGCAGAAGAGAGACAGAGAGTCGACTTCGCGCACGGGGTGATAACGGCCGACTGTGTCGTCGGCCACACTTAGGCCGCCGACACAGACACGGGCCCACTGTCAGATAGCCAACACAGTGTCGGCGGCTAACACAGGTCATGGACACGATATCTGGGTCCTACGACACAAAGCATGCACGGGCCTGATCGAGAGACAATATAGTGTCCGCGGTTGATAGAGAACCGACAACACTGGTCACACTTATGTCGGCGGCTATATCAATACCGCCGACACAGCTTTGGACATTTTATCCGACACTGGGTCCCATTCCGTACCCTCTGCAAAACGTTCAACAAGACATTTTTAAGGCCAATTTAAGATTCCAAGAACATGCACAATCTATTCTAGCTGATTACTCGTTCTTCTTTTGCCCGGTATTTCATCGTCACAACAAATTCTTCGAAAACTCAAGGAGAGTACTAACAGAGTCACCACCACCGTACGTTCTTCTTCGATACTTTTGTAGCCTACGACGGGTCGAACGAGACATTTCTACGGTCACTTAAAGGTTTTACAACATGCACAGCCTATTCCAAGTCATTCCTCGCTCTTTCAATTGGTCTGCGTTGGATCGTCACAAGGTTCTACTCAAAGTACTCGAGGTAACGTACGGAGACATACACACAGCGCCATAACATACCAATTAATTAAATAATAAAAAATTACAAGTCATATAGATGTATGTTGCCTAGCAACTATTCTAAAAGCTCTATTTAATTTTTCTTAATTTTAAAAACAACAAAAACATTTTCAAATAGATTTTCTGAATTAATCTGGAATTACTATTGTCGTCAGCTAAAATAAAACCGTCGACAAAATTTAATCTGTGTCGTCGGCAACCTTTATGCCGTCGACATAGACTTATTTTTTATCGTCGGCTGTTTCTATCCTGACGACAAAAAGTCTTCGTGCCACTGCTGGCCTGAGCATCCTGCAGGTTGGTCCCACATGGCGGAGTGCCTGTGTCGGCGGGTTTGAGGTAGCCACCGACAGAGCTTGTGTTAGCGGGATCTGAAATTGAAATTTCATCCTGCGCCGATACTCCCTGTTTGGGCGGAGTGCCTGTGTCGACGGGTTTAGTGAGGCCGACGACACAGCTCGCGCTCTATGTCGGCGGGTTTAGTGAGGCCGACGACACAGTCCTGCTTGGTGTATATATGTCGTCGGGTTGCATTGAGGCCGTCGACAGAGGGAAACTTTGTGTCGTCGGCCCTTTTACCGACGATAAAAATGTTTCGGCCGAGGACACTATTCTTGTTTCCTGTAGTGAGCATTGGGTGGACTCGCCATTAGATCCATCAGTTTCTTCATCAAAGCACAACTTGCCTTCAAAAAGCTCTGAATCTTGCTCTGGAGCTTGCTCGTGTTCTTACTCCTCGATCACAAACTCACTGGGCAACTCGGCGTCTACACAAAATGAGAGAGAAAGCAATAAATTCTAAAAACAGAGAGCAAGATCAACTGAAAAAATTAAATAAAATTTACCATTAAATAGAGCTTAATTTTAAAAATTTTGAAAAACTAGAATCAACTCAATTAGAGTTCATATGAGAAAGATATAGCTATTCAAAGTTTGAAATAAAAGAAAAATCTGGAAAAAGGAAAACCCGAATTATTTTTATATTGGAAATAGCATTTATGACGTCATGCTGATGCCACCAAAGAAATAAATTTTCGACTGAAATATTTTTTAAAGAAAAACCAGACTATGACGTCACGCTGACGTCAGTGGACACGTGGTCCAATCAGTAGGCGACACACATCACTGGTGCAAGGACTCGGTCCATGGTTCGGCCTTGGTCCACCGTGGACCGACGATATTGTGCCTGTGCACCGGCTGATGCAAGCCATGGCGTCAGCAGCGGCACGTAGCCCAATCACGGCGTGACACGCGCGCGCGATGCTACTAGAACAAGGCTCGATGCAATCCTGCCCCTCCAATTCAAAACGGATGGCCGAGATCAGCTGACACCACGCGGCTCTGATCTACTGCGGAGGTGACACGCGGAGGCATCCCGATCTTCCAGATCTGATCGGACGGTAGCAACGGCGGGGAGAACTATAGTGTCGGGTGACACGGCTACCCTAGCGGGCAACACGCGGCAAGATCCGAAGCGCAGATACGGTGGCGCGGGATGAAACGGCAAGAAAGAGAGTAATAGCCACAAAACAATAGCTCTTCAACAACGGCAATCAGTAGGATCGATATAAACTAAACTAGCAATTAGAGGAGGGTGAATGATTGCACGGAAGCTAAAATCAAATTTTTGATAATTTTTGAAACACCCTAATTTGGACTCAAATTGCCTGATTCGGATTCGACAAAAATAGAATGATATATGTTCACTTAAACAATAATTTCTGAAGATCCCACCGTTAGATTGATGTAAAATTTTAACTGTAGAAACTAAATTCAATTTGGAAATTAACCCAATAAGAATCAGATCGATCAGATCTATGGATCTAGAGTTATGACCTTTAGAAGATTACTGTAACAAACAATGACGAAAATTGATCTAATCCTAATTACGAGATTAATCAGGATTTGTGAGGAATTAACCAATCAAACTTTTCAGACCAATCACTTTGATACCCTAGACAGATTTTGAATGGATCAAATCAAAATTATTATGATGAAACTATGAATCAATCTAAAAAGGAAACAGACATGTAAACGAAGAGCGAAAATCTTTCTGCGCCGGACTAAGAAAATCCTACTGCGCCGGACCAAAATCTTGCTACGCCTGACCAGACGACAAGCCTTCTACGCCGTACCAAACGACAAGCACTTGCGCCAGTTGCATGACATGAATCAATCGGCAAGGAAGGTTTCTTTTGACGCAGCTTCTAGTCGCCAGCAAACACAAGCGCCGCAATTCAGTTCCACGACCAAGCCGAATAACGCCAGCTGAACCACAGAGGCGGCGCAAGGAGCAATCACCAGGAGATCTCGGTGCAAGAACTCACGCAAGAAAATTTTTATTTCTCTTTTTCTAATCTAGTTACAGTGCTCCAAAAGAAAAGAGTACACACCCTAATACCTCCCGCACACTATAAACAGGAGACATCTCCCCCTATTTATAATGAGCAATCCTAAAAGAGTTTGTATACAACTCCACTTGGCAGTTTGTATACAACTCCACTTGGCCCAACATGGCCGAATAGAACTTCTGCACGCATGTACAGTCCACATACCATACTCACGTGACTAACCAGCCTCCATGTGCACTGTTCTCTAGCCCGAACATCCCGCATGACATCGTCGACCATCAAGACCTCGATTCCTCCCTGAACCTAGTCCCGAACCTCAGTTCATCCACGAACCTAGTTCTAGTCCCATCATCGACCACATTCGCCCTCGAGCAACACCTGCACATGAAAAAACAAGAAACGAATCAGAGCACAAATCCACAACTTGACTCAAAGTCAATCCATACAACCACTCACACGAGCGCATTGCATCAAGCAAAATCATTATCATGCTATCACAAGCATCATCTGCAACAGCATATGCACGAACACCACACATGTCATGATCACAACCGTTTTGCAATCACAACCACTTTGCAAAGCCAATTTCACCATTAAGCCTATTTTTCAGTACATGATTTCACGCAATCTTAAACATGTGCTTGAAAATCAAGCACTACTCTACCATCACCACCCATGAACAATGCAACAAACAATGTTCCTCACAAGCACATCATGCCAATAACAGTAATATCATGATCAAAGAGTATGACAGTAAAGAACTGCACAGTAGATGTGAAATTCTCACAGTACGAGAGAGCGGAGAGGCCTCCCATGGGCATGAAGTCATAAACTAGCAGCTTCTCATCTTTGCTGTAGTAATAGCGCGCGAAGCGGCATGATGAACTCGTGTTGAAGCTCACCAATGTAAGTAATACGATCACAGAACTCTGACTCGAATAGTCACATTCTTGAGCCGCTTCACCGCCACGTTTGCCCCAGATTCAAGCACTGCCTTGTATGTTGTCCCAAATAGGCCTTTCCCAAGCACCTTAGTGGACGCACGCAACAAGTTCTCTAGGTTGAAGGGTGCCATGGCAGGCGCTCGTCATCGGCTGACCATCTTCTTCCCTGGCATCGGCTGACCAACGGGGGCATGAGGAAGGCCCACGGTGGCCATTAGCGCTGGTCATCTTGGGAGGTTTCTAGCCACTCGTAACAATGGCAGGCATTAGAAATGAAGGCAGCATCTCCAGAGACCACGTCTTTGTGCACCACGACCTGCGACAGAGGAAAATGAGAAGGAACAGGAGAAGTGCGGCTCCCAAGGCAAAGCCTATAGCGATTCTGGCAATGATGCTGCCAAAGAGCTTGTCGGTGTATTCCACCTGACAGGCCCTCCGAGACAGAGGGTTAGATTCGGTATGAGGGCGTCTTCGCGGCTGGGAACCCTAATGACTCTCGCGACGGATTCTGGAGATTAATAGAACAGGGAACACAGCAACTTATCCAGGTTCGGGCCCCCAAGCTGGGTAATAGCCCTACATCCTGCTAGGTCTTTGTTGATGAAACGTAGAGGCGATTACAATGGTTCTTCTGGGTCGTTCTACTCTTCTTTGCGCTAAGGGTTTCTACCTTGGGTTGGATTCTAGAAACCCGATTCCTCCGTCCCCCTCCCCCATGCACCAGAGCTCCCTTATATAGAGCGGGCTAACTCGGGCAGGTGGGAAGGTGACATCATACTGATCTACGACTCATTAATTACACCCATCCCTATTGTCTTATCGCACAAACCCATGACTCATCAATTACACCCATCGCTGTTGCCTTGTCCTTCAAGCTCCATTTAATACCAATGCGTGGCTTTGCCCGGTCCGCCCGGGATGTGACATTCCTGCGATGGGTTTGGTGCGAGGTGCCAGAGGGATGGGCTATTCTCATGTCGATAGTAGAATTCCTTGCCATCAATAGCCCTGACACAGCGTGCCAAGGGAAGTAGACTTCGAGGCGAAGCCTTCTCCTCATTCTTTTGGTTGCCTTCATGGTCTGGCGGGTGGGGTCCGGACGCCTGCCCGCACGCCAGGTCACCACGTGGGCCGCTCACTCGGGCGGCGGTGTGATCACCCACCGCTCATGGGGGCCACGTGGGCCTCACACCGCCCACTGCTTCGCGTCGGGGGCCACGTGGAGCCGCTTCGCCAAAGCGAGGCATGATCGCCACTGTTATTGGGGGACATTTGGGCCAGGCCGCTATTTGGGCCTAACTGATCTCATAGTGGAGAGGGTACCCCGGTGCAAAGTACACCGACAGAGCTTCTTGCTCTTCTTGACACTTTCTACCCCATTTTTGCCTTTGCTGCTATTCCCATCGTTGGTCACCGGCGTCGGCGACGACGGTTGCCCCACTAGTGTAGGGGAAGGCGAGCCCTCACCAGGGCAAGGCCCCAACGGCCCACCGCACAACCCCGTCCCCAGGAACGCCAAACGTGGCTTGGACTGGAGCGAGGCCAGGATGGATCCATTCAACTGGTTAAATGACACATTGAACCGTTGCAGCTGTGGCACATTAAGGTTCGGAATCTGACCGCTGGAGTGTTGTTCTCGAGGAGAAGAACTTTAAGGTGCGTGAGGTTACCGAGTGCCGGTGAGATGGCCCTCGACAGGTCATTCCCGCCAAGCGCAAGAATCACCTATGAGAACTCCCCCCGACAGCCTATTCCTGTTGAGAAAGACATTGTGCAACGTGCCCACGGAGGCGAGGTTGCTCGGGAGCGCGCTGGTGAGCCCGTTGAGGCGGAGGCTAAGCATGTGGAGTGCTATCAGGTTCCCCAGCGTCCTTGCCGGCACCTCCCCAGCCAACATCGCACCTAGCAATTGCAACGCCACCACGCATTTGCCCTCGCAGGTGACCCCCATCCACGAGCATATGCCCCTGAGGTCGGTGCAGTTCCACATTAGGCACCGCCCCACTTCAACTCAGAAGGCCACCAGCGCCTGCACGTCACGCACTAGGTCATCTGCCCTTTGCCCGTGGGGCTGCATGAGGTGCGACAACTCGACGACGAGGCAGGCCAACGCCCGCCACAGTGGAGGTGGCGACTGCATCATGGTGGCATGAGGTAGGGAGGGGTGGGTACTGGTGTTTCACTTTTGGTTTGGGGGAGGAGAGGGCGGTGCACCGGTGGGGGTGGGCGAAAAAACCCTCAAAAATGCCGTGCAGAGTTTGCGAAATGGGCCACAGGGACTTGGGATATTTGTAGGCCGGGATTAGTTCATGGGAGTTTGGTTGGGGGGTGTTGGTTTTTAGTGAGCGGCGGAGAAAATGGAGGGTGTAGATGAAAATGAACTCTGAAAGAGAACGAATGGCCACCACCAACTCCTAATTAGAAATAGTAGAGATGACTTAGTCCTAATCACCTACATGTATGCATACACACCTAGCGCAATTAAACGTCCCATTCTACTACATACATACACATAGCCTAGCACTCACATATACACGCATACGATCCACTTGTCACTCTTGTGTGGCTCACGTGCCCCCACGGTCCACTGCACGCTACACAGCATCTTTCGTCCACGTGAACGTCTTCATGTCCCGCCTCGCTGCATTCGTATGACTCGTAGGCTACGCACCTCCTGCGTGGTTTCTCTTTGACTTGCAGTTTGCGATGTGCACACCTATGCTACATCTCCTATTACAAATAAAAAATCAACCCAACACAGTAATTTAGGCTTTCCATAAATAAATTATTCCAACACAAATATTATTGTCAAATTAATCATTATACATATATACCACAAATAGAATTAACGTACACAAATAATCATCTTTCAACTTCTCAAGCACTTAATTGAAAGGTATTGTATCATTTTCTCTCTTTGATTTTCATTGAACATAGCACTTTTTCAGCCTTCGTGCAGATAAAAACACGTATTATAAAATTAAATTTATAACTTGATGACTGAATTTAGTCGGAAACAAATCAAATTTAACATTTAATTTCCTAGGCTTTGTAGAATATTCTGAGCATGAATTTATTTCAAAATTGTGAATTAATCACAAAAAAATTATAAAATTGACTACCTGTTAAAATGGTTGCCGTAATGCTACTAGTTAAGAAAAGTAGCTGCTAGCGATGTGCAGAAAGAGATAGCAATTGTTTCCTCTCCATTCATGTCATTTTCGCTAGTCTTCCAGTCAAAGAAATCAAAGCAACAACTTTTACACGAAACCAGAAGTATTTCGCATCACATATAGAATTATTATCACTTCTTCTCTTGCTGAGAGAGGTTTCCCAATGGAGACATTCTTATCTGCAGTGATAGGCGAACTCGTCAGCAGATCCCTCTCCTACTTGATCGACAAATACTGCAAGCCGCCGGCGACGTCCAAGGAGGAGAGCCTGCGGAGACTACAGCTGATGCTACTCCGGGTTCGTGTCGCCGTCGAGGAGGCCGAGGGGAGGCACGTCAGAAACCAAGCCATGCTTCAACAGCTCAACGTGCTGAGAGAAGAGATGTACAGGGGCTACTACGTGCTCGACAAGTTCAGAAGCGATGAAGTGAGCTATTCTTCCCTGTCAAAATTCAATTCTGGCAAGCGTGTTCGTTTCTATACTGGCAGTAGACACGGAAAAGATGAGTTGGAACAGATGCTCCAAAGTGTAGAGATGACTGTTACTGGTTTGAATGAATTTGTTACATTTCTAAAGAACTACCCTCCTATGTGTCGCCAACCATATAGCATGTATATGTTTATGGAGAAGTGCATGTTTGGCCGCCAGATGGAGATGGAACGGGTCATCAATTTCTTGTTGGATAGAGAATCTCCGGGAACCGATAATTTGGGTGTCCTGCCAATTATCGGTGCAGCAAAAATTGGAAAGAGTACACTTATTGAGCATGTTTGCTTCGACGAAAGGGTGTGTAACCACTTTTCTCGTATTATCCTTTTTAGTGAGAATGATTTTAGAGAAGAAAAAACATGCACCCTAAGAGATGGAGGAGTAATCAAACATCAACGTACCTCCTCCTCAAATGAAGAAAGGCTCCTGGTTGTTATTGAGCTAGCTGGGGATGTCGATGAAAATGCATGGAGAAAGTTGTACTCTGCTTCTCGTGGCTGCTTTTCACTAGGCAGTAAAGTCGTAATTACGAGTCGATCTGAAGAGGTTGTAAAGTTTGGAACAACGCAACCTCTTCGTCTAAGGTTTTTGTCCCGAGAAGCACACTGGTACTTCTTCAGGGTGCTTGTGTTCGGAAGCTCGAATCCCGAAGACCAACCAAAGCTAGCATCCATGGCAGTGGAGATATTCGATGAGTATTTTGACAAATCTTTGTCACATTCTCCGGAAATCACTGGGCCTTTCATAGCTACAAGCAGCATGGCTTACTTTCTTAAAGCTAGTGATGACCCAATGCAATGGCGCAGGGTTCTTGAATGCCTCAGGGAGAATAATCAACTGCGACTAAATAGATGTTCAAGTGATTTTGGGGTGAAAAGAAAACTTGGTTTAGTTCCGAGAATGTCTGGAAGTATATATTGTGAAATCTACGGCCAAGATCGAGTAGGGCTTGCACATGAAGAGGCTCCCAAAATTACCTTCCTAGATATATTCTCTGGAAGGGTTACACCTCATGGGAAACTTGAACTCCTAATGTGGAAATCTCACGTACCGCCTTATTACAGCTACATTTATAGCTGTGAGTTTCACGATTCAATGTGTGTGGTTACTGGGAACAAGCATTATCTGAAGAGGAAGGCTTCAATTAGTATGCTCAAGTAAATTTCTCTGTACATGTAATGCAAAGCACTCACATTGTGATGGATGTTGTTTTCTCCAAAATGTAGTAGATATCGTAGTGTTATTGTACAACACACGTGCATTTTCATTTCTACTCTTTCCTATATTCTATATAGTCTTCGCTCACGTATATAATATAATCACTTGATTATGTAGTTTTTTTGTTTATCTATATAAATAAAAACACCGATGATATTCAAGACATCTCCTTCACTTTAAGCGCAAGAAAATCCCACATTAATCCTAAAAAGAAAATATCTAGAAATTCTTGCATTAATTAAAAGAAAAAGAGAAGGATCTCCCCCACTTATTTTGTTGGAGGGGGGGATTATAACGGTGCAGATTAACTATATATAGATATAAGAGATATAACAAATACAGCTACAGATAAAATTTATTTCCAGTTTTAATTTAGTTCTGGATGTAATTCAACTCATTCCTTCTTGCTTTTGCTGATCGGACGCTGACTGCTGCTTGTGGTACGTGGGGGTGGGGCCCTGGAGGCAACGAGCGTGGGAGTAGGGGGTTGATTAGTCAACGTCTTGCATGCTGGACGTCCCTATGGAGGATTGGAAACCTCGTTAGATCAAATCAGAGCGAAGAATAAATTTTCTAAAAAAATTAGCTCTAGGATGGTATTATCATACTAAGTAGAGATAGCACTGGATGAACAGTAGCACGGTGCTACTGCATGAACAGTAAAATCACAGTGAATAGTAAAATTAGCATAACTTTAAATTTAAGAATCGATGTAACTTTTGATTGACTGATCCAAAACCTGTGAAACTTTGCATACACTTTCTTATAGATGTTGGAACCTATTCCAACCATCAGTTATAAAGATTGATGTTAAAACTTCAACCTTTCTCTGTTTTAAGGAAGATTGCACTAAAATTGGATTAAATACACAAATTTCATCTGCGTCCATCTTCCAAATGTGCGTACCTCGAAGAAGTACCAATCAAGCGTTGTACTCTTAAGAGGTTGTGTGGTACCAAAACTAGCAATCTTGCCAGAATGGCTTCAGACTATAATTTTAGTACCACTTGCAATACGAGTTTTGTATGGCGAGTACAATCTTCTCCACACACCCTCATCGATGTCCCTGGTTAGTTCGATAATGACCAATATCCTGTCCATCAACGCCACAGATTTGATGCTCTATTACACCACAATCTCTAAGAGCTACCATCCTTTCATCTTTAAGATCATATTCACTAAAACACACAATTTGAGAAAAAGTGATTACGCGCCGTTTCATCGTTACATGTAGAGGTGGGCATCGTGCCGGGCCGGCCTGGACCGGTATGGACCCATCGTGCTTCGTGCCTGAACTGTGCCGGGCCGCGACGGCCCATCGTGCTAGCCGTGCCGGGCCAGGCTGGCCTGACTCACCTTCGGCGAGCCCAAGCATGGTCTATTTGTGCTTCGTACCTGCTTCGTGTCATGCCGGCCTAAGCCCAACCCATTTGCACTATTGTGACGAGAAGAAAAGAACTAGAGACACATAAAGTCAAGACAGTGGACACAAATATTATAGAAAAAAGAACTAAATTTTATTTATTCTTAGAACGAGGGGGATGTGTTGAACATGATCGAGACAGGGGGCAACGAGAGAGTGAGGAAGAGAGGCAATGGAGATTGAGAGAGACATATATGAGCGAGGGAGAAATTGAGAGAGACGGGTGAGAGAGAGAGAGAGCTGACCCGTCTCTTTCAGGTGTGGACGGCGGTGTGGCGTTCATACTTGTAGGATTGAAATATACTAATGTAGCAACAGAGGGGGGGTGAATGATTGCGTGGAAGCTAAAAACAAATTTTTGATGATTTTTGAAACACCCCAATTTAAACTCAAATTGCTTGGAAACCGGTTCTGCAGATTGAGAGACCAAGAGAGCGATCAGGCGACCAAGAGAGCGATCGGTGACCAATAAAGCGATCAGGCGACCATGAAGCGAGCAAATGAATGACCAATGAGAGCGATCAGGCGACAAGAGACTAGTTTGGGCGACCAATGACCCGGTTAGGCGACCAAGAACTGGGCTTGGCGACGAGCGACCAGTTTGGGCGACCAGGTGAGAAGTCTAGCGACCAGTTCACAAAAACAAAAATTCCCGGAGATCCAACATGGAAAGAGTCTGTATACATCTCAACTTGGCCCAACATGGCCAAATACAACTATTGCACGTGTGTACAGCCCACATGCCATACTCACGTGACTAACCAGCCTCCATGTGCATGTTCTCTAGCCCAAATGTCTCGCATGACATCCTCGACCACCAAGACCTCGGTTCCTCCCTGAACCTAGTCTCGAACCTCAGTTCCTCCATGGACCTAGTTCCGGTCCCGTTAACGACCACGTTCGCCCTTGACCAACACCTGCACATGAATAAACAAGAAACACTTCCGAGCACAAGTCCACGACTTAACTCAAAGTCAATCCATGCAACCACTCACACGAGCACATTGCATCAAGCAAAACCAATATCATGCTATCACAGCATATCAATTAATCATCTCAAACAACATATACACAAGCACCACACATGCTATAACCAAAACCACTTTGCAATGCCAATTTCATTACTCAACTAATTTTTCAGCACATGGTTTCACAATACTGTTGGATACGTCCATAATACTCATGCTCTGTGGGTCGGTGATCTTCATACTGAGCTTCTTTCTCATGCCCCGGATCGTCGGGCCCAACATGTCCTATGCTACAGTGTCGTGCCTGGTTCTCAGGCCCGGCACGACTTGTGCTACAGTGTCATGCCAAGCCGGGTTTTAGACCGTGCCATGCCCGCCGTGCCTCGGGCCGGCCCAAAAGAGCCCGACCCGAGTGCTCACCTCTAGTTACATACATGCTCGATTAGAGTGCTCTTTCCAACTTTTCTCGGACCGATGATCGGAAGGACACCCGGATTTTCAGAGCCGTGAGTCTCCCCTTGCAACAGTAAGTTTATGTTAGGGATAGAAGCATAGCGAAAACAGGAGACAAAATTTAACATGAAAAAATTCTTGCGAGAAAGAAATCACAGAAAACAATTCACTATAATGGTTCGAGTTCATATGTAAAGGGGTAGCTTAAATAGCCAAAAGAAAGTCTGAGTTGTTGAAGATTTAGACTAACAACCTATTTGGATAAAAGCAAAAGATATGAAAAGTTGGATACTGAGTTATCTCCAATAAACCTCCCGTCAACTCAAAAATCTATAATGAAATTGACTCCAAAAACCTTAAAGGGTAATTATATAAGCACTATAAATACCAAATGCACTGAAAAGTCCAAAAGACTTATTAAGTGGGAAAGACTAGAATATTCAATCCAAACACTTCTTACGAAACAAAATTGAGCAAACTACCGGTAGATCCAAACACATAGCTACCAACAAAGCAAACGAAAAATATGGGCCTTCACCAATTCATAACCACAATAAAGTCTGAATCTGTGCAACTAATCTCCTAAAACAAATGCTTAATCATTAAATGACATAAGCCAAAACATCACATCTGACGTTTGATAGATATGGAAGAACTCACATCATGAGTATTTGACATGCTCTATATGAAACACAAAATCCAGCAAAACAATGCTCATTGAAATAATAACTTACACATATAGCCATCACGTACAAAAATACTACCGACTTCAAAAATAATTAAATTTTACGACAGCACGACGTGTCCTGGACTATGCTTAGACTTTGACTGACACGGCACGGCAAATGATTATGCCGGATAGACACGGCGCACCATGGCTGAAGCCAGTTGGCCCGTGCCGAGGCACGGCACGGTCCAACTCTATCCTCTGTTTTCAGCTGCCCAAATCGGCAAATGGAAGGTGCCGGCGCTAGGCGCATGCGCGCATGCACCCGTAGCGGCGCGGCCAGTAGCGATGGCTTCTCCGCTCGGTGGCCCGCGTCACCTCCCCTCCTCGTCGTGCTGCGTCGCTGCCGACAGCCGGCCACCACTCGCCTCTCAGGTGCACACCGCTCGGTCCCAGCTCTCGTAGTTGCTTGCTTCCATCGATTGGCCCTAGGTCGGGTGGGGAGTGCCCGTGTGAGGTGGGAGGCCGTAGTAGGCCTTCTCAGAGGTCAGTCTACAAATTTATTCCAACTCGTACTTCCTCGTTTCGTCCCTCTCTCTATTCTTCTTCTGCACTCGGCAGTGCAGCACCCATGGCCTTGGCCTGCCGCGAGAGAGAGGGGGTACCGGCGCCGGCGTGGAGGGAAGGCTCGACCCTAAGGAAGCCCCTTCATTTATAATACGTAGATGTTGTGAGATGCCATGTGAGCTCCCATGCAACAACCTCAAATTTCCTTGAGGAACATCATGAAAAAGTAAGGGAAACAGGAAAGTCAAGTACTATTTTAGTACAGACAATAGGCCTGATATCTACTCCACTCACGTCTCTGTATTTTGCTGGAGAAATATGCATTAGCTTGGAGCCTTGTTGGACTAGTGTATCCTCTCTTTTATATATATACTAGGAGAACATTCTTGTTCTTTCCGAGAAGATGAGTAGAATGTTTTCATTTCACAAATATGTTGAGCTTCTAAACAACACATATGGCATCATACATCAAATTGAGGGATAGTAAGATCGCCTGCTAATTAAGCTTTCATAAAACTAAATGTGGCAGCATAGTCTGCACGGTAAATTCTGCAGATAAACAGACGGTGATGGTTCAGTAAAGTAAGCAAAGACCCAAATGTCAGAGAACATGTGCGTGGAATGAATTCCTCTCTCTGTTGTTGTTCGTCACTTGCTCTCTGAGTTTTGACTTTCCTAACCAGCAATGACCAGAGGCAGAGCATAAATTGGGTTTCAGAGAAGTCACGATCTTCCTGAGTTTTGACCACGAGGCATTTTCTACTGTAGTTCCTCTCTCTGAGTTTTGACCACGAGGCTTGACTTTCCTAACCAGCAATGACTAGAAGCAGAGCATAAATAGGGTTTCAGAGACATCACAATCCTCGACTCGCTGTTCATTCTCTTGTCTAACCGTCGCACAATGGACATATTCCTTTCTGCAGCATTGGGTGGACTCGCCAATAGATCTATCAGTTTCTTCATCAAAGCACAACTTGCTTTCGAAAAGCTCTGATTCCTGCTCTAGAGCTTGCTCGTGTTCTTACTCCTCGATCACAAACTCACCGAGCAACTTGGCATCTACGTAAAACGAGAGAGAAAGCAATAAATTCCAAAAAACAGGGAGCAAGATCAACTGAAAAAATTAACTAAAATTCACCATTAAATAGAGCTTAATTTTAAAAATTTTAAAAAACTAGAATCGACTTAATCGGAGTTCATATAAGAAAGATATAGCTATTCAAAGTTTGAAATAAAAGAAAAATCTGGAAAAAGGAAAACCCGAATTATTTTTATATTGGAAATAGCATTTATGACGTCATGCTGATGCCACCAAAGAAATAAATTTTCGATCGAAATATTTTTTGAAGAAAAACCCGACTATGATGTCACGCTGACGTCAGTGGACATGTGGCCCAATCAGTAGGCAATACGCGTCCCTAGTGCAAGGACTCGGTCCACGGTTCAGCCTTGGTCCACCGTGGACTAGCGACAATGTGCTTGTGCACCGGCTGACGCAAGCCATGGCGTTAGCAGTGGCACGCGGCCCAATCATGGCGTGACACGCGGCGTGATGCTACTAGCTCAAGGCTCGGTGCAATCCTGCTTGTCCAATTCAAAACGGACGGCCGAGATCAGCTGACACCACGCGGCTCTAATCTACTGCAGAGGTGACATGCAGAGGCATCCTGATCTTCCAAATCTGATCGGACGGTAGCAACGGCAGGGAGAACTGTAGTGTCAGGGCAACACGGCTACCCCAGCGGGCGACACGCGGCAAGATCCGAAGCGCAGATACGGCGGCGCGGGATGAAACGACAAGAAAGAGAGTAATAGCCTACTGCGCCGGACTAAGAAAATCCTACTGCGCCGGACCAAGAAATTTTTTATTTCTCTTTTTCTAATCTAGTTACAGTACTGTAGGATCGAGGCGCACCAAGAGGGAGGTGAATTGGTGCAAACAAACACCTAAAACTAATTTTTTTTATTTTTATTAATTCTGAAAATTAACAAAATACTCACGTGACTAACCAGCCTCTATGTGCACTGTTCTCTAGCCCAAACATCCCGCATGACATCCTCGACCACCAAGACCTCGATTCCTCCCTGAACCTAGTCCCGAGCCTCAGTTCATCCACGAACCTAGTTCCAGTCTCGTCATCAACCACGTTTGCCCTCGAGCAACACCTGCACACGAATAAACAAGAAACGAATCCGCGCATAAATCCACGACTTAACTTAAAGTCAATCCATGCAACCACTCACACGAGCGCATTGCATCAAGCAAATCATTATCATGCTATCACAAGCATCATCTGAAACAGCATATGCACGAACACCACACATGCTATTATCACAACCGCTTTACAATCACAACCATTTTGCAATGCCAATTTCACCATTAAGCCAATTTTTCAACACATGATTTCACACAATCTTAAACATGTGCTTGAAAATCAAGCACTACTCTACCATCACCACCCATGAACAATGCAACAAACAATGTTCCTCACAAGCACATCATGCCAATAACAGTAATATCATGATCAGAGAGTATGATAGTAAATAACTGCACAGTAGATGTGAAATTCTCATAGTGCGAGAGAGCGGAGAGGCCTCCCATGGGCATGAAGTCGTAAACTAGCAGCTTCTCATATTTTCTGTAGTAATAGGCGCGAAGCGGCATGATAAACTCGTGTTGAAGCTCGCCAATGTCAGTAATACGGTCACAGAACTCTGGCTCGAATGGAGTCACATTCTTGAGCCGCTTCACCGCCACGTTTGTCCCAGATTCAAGCACTGCCTTGTATGTTGTCCCAACAGGCCTTTCCCAAGCACCTCAGCGGATGCACACAGCAAGTCCTCTAGGTCGAAGGGTGCCATGGCAGGCGCTGACCCAAAGAAAACCATCTTCTTCCCTAACATCGGCTGACCGACGGGGGCATGAGGAACGCAGGCGGGTTGGCCGAGCGACGCTCGCGCCAGCCAATTGAGCCAGCCACGGGTATGATTTTTATTTGCATATCCAAGAGGGATATCACTTTCTAAGATCCTTGGATTTGGTTTCATAAAATTTAAGGTTCGTTTGTGAAAGTTATGACTATATGAACTATGTAAGTATTGAAATTAGTTTGTTTAACCACATTGTGCAAACTATGCTAAAGTTCAAATATTTTTGCATATTTAGAGCCCTTGTGACCTAAGTAATATGGTAAACCTTGTTGCATCATTTTTAGACTTGGTTTTTAAAAATTGTGTGTCATGCTCATTACTAACCTAAAGCATTTAATTAGGCTTATCTCCTGCACAATGACTAAAACTAAATTATTTCTGTATAATGAAAATCTACATGATTTTACACGAGTTTAGCAATTTGTTTCACAATTTTTGGATCTTTAGATCAGAAGTTATGAGATTTTAAATGGGATCGGTATTGAAATTCAACTGAAAATCAAAATTACGTTTTCGTTTTACTGAAAACGTAATTTCGCTTTTCACCGCAAACGTGTTTGAACTCGTCCACGATCTCTGACATCTGGGCCCATGTCGTCAGCGTCTACGCCCATACCGTGAGCTTCCATGCATCTACTGACACCGCGGTCCCGCCCGTCAGTGACGATGTGAGAGAGCTGTAGCCGGGAGACTGACAAACCGGGCCCGCGTGACAGAGACAAAACAGAGCGCTCAGTCCCGAGCTCGTCGGCGGCAAAGGACAGCCAGAGCCGGTGAATGGGTAGAACTGCCAGGTAGAGGAGGTCAATGCACACCTATTGGACCGTTTGTCTACCACAACGCGGTGGCGGAGCTCGCCGGCGACGAGAGGAGGTGGCGTTCGGTAAGGTTGGTCACTGGAGAGGACGAAGGAGGCGGCGCTGGCTCAGCTCGGTGATGGAGAAGCTTCTGCGGGTGGTGGAGGAGCGGACAGGCTACTGCAGTGCGGCGAAGATGGCTCGAGGGGGCTCGCCACCGAACGGCCGGAGGCGGAGAAGAAGGTCCACCGAACGTACTGAAAGTTCTTGTTGTAATCGACACCGGTCCTGTTGTAAGGAATCAATAAATGCAGATCAGCAGCAATCTGAAGTGGTTTGTTCAATGCAGGAGAGCTGAAGAAAACGAAAAGATTGCATAGACGAATGCTTCCTGAAGTTAGCAGAGACAATACGCATGATACCAACTCTTCACACGTTTCTGTGTGTTGCTGGAGAAACAAGCATGGAAATTAGGAGAAATTTATGGAGTGGTTTATGAGAATTTCGGCTTAAAAAAAGCCACACAATTTCGGCCTTTACAGGGAGGAATGTGATGTGGTCACATGTCACATCGACAGCGCCTCTCGTCATCATCTGGTGCAATACAGGGGACACACGTCGCGCGCACAGAGCACCGTCCAAGAGATGGAAGCGGTGCTGGCACCCTCAAAATAGTATTTTTTGTTCCACAAATATCAGCTTCTAGATTACAGACATGGCTTTCTTCTCAAAAGAGAAATACAGATATGGCAATACAGATCAAACTCAGAGATACCAAGATGGTTATTAGCTACTATTCTTCCGAAAGAGCTTCTTCCCGGCCGGCGACCATACGTTGTGGCCTCCGTACCTCACAGTTTAACATGTAGCTAGCTGCAGTATGGTGGTATGCGAGATCGCCACGCAAGAACCTTAAATTTCCCTTGAGGCCTTCTAGCACTTCCAAACAAGAGATGTTGCATACTCATCTTGGGAGCTTCACCTTCACTTTTGAATAGAACCTGTTCGATAGCTATCGAGAATCACAAGAAATTCCGATCGAGGATGTTTTGTTCACTCTCCTGAGTCCTGACATACATTGGTTCCACCGCATGCCAAGGATCAGCAAAATCACGATTTGCACCATACAGTAGGAGATTACCCTGCTTGACTTCTAGATCTGATGCTTGCAAGGGCCATGCTCCACAGAACCGAGCGTTGAAATTTGCTTTCAGTAGTCCACTGAAGATGCTGCTTGCTCCCATGAAATTTGCTTTCATCTCCCTGGCTATGCCCATGGCTATTGATGCCAACTTTGGGTGCTCAACTGCGTCCATGCTTCCAAATGTGCGTACCTTGAAGTAGTACCAATCAAGCGTTGTACTGTTAAGAAGTTGTGTGGTACCAAAACTAGCAATCTTGCCAGAATGGCTTCAGACTATAATTTTAGTACCACTTGCAATGCGAGTTTTGTACAGTGAGTACAATCTTCTCCACACACCCTCGTCGATGTCCCTGGTTAGTTCGATAATGACCAATATCCTGTCCATCAACGCCACAGTTTTGATGCTATTGATTACACCACAATCTCTAAGAGCCACTATCCTTTCATCTTTAAGATCATACTAGGTTGATCTGCGCACTACGTTGCGCTGGATGAATTTCGACAGCATGCGCTCGAGAAAATAAAGTTGGAGGACCCGTACGCAAATATACGAAACTATAGGGTTCTTTCTGTAAAATTACTGTAGAAGGGCCTGAATGTATTTTTTTGTTTCTACAAAACTACCTACCAGAGGACCCAACCGCAAATACACAAATTACGGAATTTTTTTTGGAAACGAAAAAATAAAGGCAAATGACCCGTACGCGAATATACGAAACGATAGGACCTTTTTTGCAAAACCACCGATCGAAGGGTCTGGATGTAATTTTTTTATTTTCGCAAAGCCACCCACCGGTGAAAAATAGTCTAGAGGAAAAAGGGCGAAAAATTATTAGAGATGGCAACCTTCTTTTGTCGAGCCTAATACACAAGCTACGGATTTTTTTTTTGGAAACGAAAAATAAAGGCGGATGACCCCTACACGAATATACGAAATGATAGGGCCCTTTTTGCAAAACCACCGATCGAAGGGCCTGGATGTAATTTTTTATTTTCGTAAAACAACCCACCGGTGAAAAATAGTCTAGAGGAAAAAGGGCGAAAAATTATTAGAGATGACAACCTTCTTTTATCGAGCCTAATACTCTACGCGTTCACCGAATAATAATACTTGTTTAAAAAAATATCAGAGATCGAGATGGAAAATCGAGTTGGGAAAAAAGTCTAGAGATAGAGATGCACACATATTTCTAGTGTTAAAAACATTTTTTCTGGGAAAAACGGAGAAAAAAACTTAGACGTAAGGAGCAAGGGCCTGTTTGTTACGTTTCTGGACCTGTCCGCCCACCGGAGGACCTGCTCGCGAATATACACATACTACGGTTTTTTTAAATAACCGGCCGAAATGATCTAAACGCGATTTTCAATTTTCCCGAAAGGACCTAAACGCGATTTTCGGAGGGCCTCGCCCAGGCGTCGACACGTGGATGGACCTAGTCATAAATAGCAAGGGCCTATTTGTTACGTTTTTGGACCTGTCCGCTATCCTGAAAAATTAGAAAAGGGCTTTGTTCGCGATTTGAACTTAGCGGGAGGTTTTTTCCGTAAAACAGCGCGCTAGGGATCCAAACACGATGAAGGAAAAAAAAATTCCCTTCACAAAAAATCGCAAAAGACCTATTCGTAATCTATAGGGACCTATCCGTAATTTGAAAAAATGGAGGGGCTTTTTCGCAAATTAACGTAGGATGACACGTGGGCGCCTGGCTGAGCCGAAAATCTCCCGCTTATAATAGGGTTGATATTCACTAAAACACACAATTTGAGAAAAGTGATTACGCACCGTTTCATGTTACATGTGTGCTCGATTAAGGTGCTCTTTCCAAGTTTTCACGCGCTCGATTAGGGTGCTCATTAAAATAATAACTTACACGTGTAGCCACCACATAAAAAAAACTACCGACACGGCGCACCACGGCTAAAGCCAGTTGGCCCGTGCCTCGGTCCAACTCTATTCTCTGTTTTCAGCTGCCCAAATCGGCAAATGGAAGGTGCCGCCGCTAGGTCCCGGCGTGTGAAACAACCGTAAAATTTCTTAAGCAAAAGTATATCATTAGCAGAAATTAAATCTTGTTTAACAAAAGTAATGCACATCTTTTAATCTCACCCATTAAATAATTACATTCGGATTCAATCAAATGAACTTTAATATATTGAAAACTTAAATTGTAATTGCAATTATTTACAAGAATGGATAATTACAAAAGTAGAAAACAAAAATAACAAAAATATTCATTTCTAGTCTTCTGTCGTCCGAAACTTCATATAACCTGTAAATATCAAAAATGTTGTTTTTATCAGTAGAATAATAATGTATCTGTGCATAATGAATTGAATAAATTAATTGAGTTAGAGATTGCCGTTAGCCCAAAATATTTATTGTCGCTCATCGAGGATCCAAATGTTGTCTGCGGGCCAACCAGACACCTATCATGATTTGTTTGTATCATTCGGCAATATACAAACCTATTTTGTGTCGTAGATACACGTATATTTTAGAAAATATCACACGGTAGAAATAGTTTTTACCTCGTAAAGCTAGCAGTCAAATGGATAAGCACATAACACTGTGCTCAAGGAACACCTCACCCAGCCCGGCCAGAAGCTTCTCGTGATGGCCAGAGTCCCCTCAGCCATTTAAGACATCTCTCCCGCACACAAGCCTCATTTAAATATACACAGCCACATTCCAGTAAGCGAAGAAACCAAAAGACCATCAGTAGCAAGCATCAGGAGCCCGAAGGCTAAGAGGTCAAGATCAGTCATTCTCCTGAAGCTAGAAGCTCACTAGGAGGAGAAGCAAGCCAACTAGTATATCATCAGAAGCAAAAGAGGAGCACAACCAGTCTGCACCCTCTTCATCCGCTTCACCACTCACAGCCGCTGCATTTTATTCCTTGGATCAGCCATTAGTAGCATCATCATGGATCAGTGGTACAGAAAACTTAGTGAAAATTTGAAAATGACAGCAGAAGGAGTGGTAGTCTCGGTTAGCATAACTCGCGAGGATCGCGTCGTGTGCCCACAATAATCCGTACCTGCATTTGGCGCAAGAAAGATTAAAGGTACCATCACGATGGAATCAACTCGCGCATTAGCCAGTATTCATCATAGATCCAAAGAATCTCATCTTCATCTTGAAGCACAAATTCCATATTAGTGCTGAAATAAAAAAACTAATCACAAGATGAGGGATACCCAAACTCTAGCTGTGAGGCAACCAGTGAATCATGGGATTTCCAGAAGGGCCACGGGGGCGAGCAGCAGCCAAGTCGGCGCAGGCCATGAGGCCAAGCCATGTGCGCGTGAGGCGCGGGCATGTGCGGCGGTCGGGTCAGCCAGCCGAGCCAGCGAGGAAGCGGAGCCCGGCTAGGGCCTGCGTAGGGGCGCGAATAGCCAAGGAGTCGAGCCGGCTGAGGAGGAGGCCAGTGCGCGGCGGTGGCCGGCGCCGGAGCCGTGGGTTGGCCGGGCCAGACCGGTGTCTACACGGGAGAAGCAAAGGAAGGGAGCCAAAGCAAGAAGATGAGAAGGAACTGGAAGGAGCAAGAGAGAGATAGAATGGGGAAAAATGAGGAATGGCCAGAGCTGGAAGAACCAGATAATTGAAGACAAAGAGAAAAAATAAGAAGAGAAGGAAAAGAAAGAAAAAGAAAAAGTAAGAAAAAAATTGAAAATTCTAAAATACGTAAAATTTGCTTCTTGATCTAGAAAAATAATCATAAGACCAAGTAAATCAACCACGGCCGATAAATGAACCAGAAAATAAAAAGAAAAGAAAAGAAAAGAAAAGAAAAGAGAAAAACAAGAAGAATTAAATTTGAGTAAATCAGCTAAAATAATAATTATCTATCTCTGTCAAAAATTTAAAATCGATCGAATCAGTTGAAAATTGTTAAAAGCGATTAAATCAGTCGGTCGAGCTATTAAATAAAGCGCGATCGCATAAAATTTGATTAAGCTCTAAAAAACACAAAATTAATTTCATAAATCTCAGAATAATAAGGAAAGCATGTTGGACAATCTAAAACATGAAAAAAAACCTATTCGCCACTAAATATGGTTTTTATGTAATTTCAAGAAATAAATTTAATTGGATCGCTCATCAGTCGACGGGTGAAGACGCATATTTTGAACAAAATCCAGGCAAGCAATCCATGACCATCTTATTTTGATATTAATGTTTTATTTTTAATATATGTGGTATCATTGATGCATGGTAAAATGCTATTTTAAATAAAACCTAAATCGGTTTGTTGGAATAACTACGGATATAGTTGTGATTGTGATTTTTGACTTAACCGGCGGGTGTGGTCGGGATGAGTTGTTATATAGTGGGTAGAGGGTGCCATGTTTGATGTTTCCGGCGGGACCCTCTACATAAGAATAAACTATAAGGTTGAAACCACTACACTCGGGCAATGAGCCGTATTAAATGGTATCACCATAGTGTGTGGAAAAACCAGAAAATGTTGTCTTATGAAGGTATTTAATCTCCACATTGGGTATGTATGATGTGTTAAACTGGGATTGCTGGATGCCCAGTGAAGGACACAGTGATAACTGATAAAGGTTATCTGGCGCTATATTTAAAGCCATTGGTTGAGTATCTCCGATTTCGGGATGGAGATCAATTGGCTACCCAATGTCTTAGTACCACTGATTCGTGTTGTAGCACAACTGGCAAGTGGTTAAAGAAGATGAGTGACTCTGATTTCGAGATGGGAGTTACAACTGGCTAATCCTGGAATTAGTGCCATCGAATCAGTATAGAGTACAACTGGAAGGGGCCAGAGTTGGAGAATTTTAAACACCAGATTAGTGATAAACGTTCTGAGTTCTCAACGGATGTTGAGTTCGCTATGGGTAAAGTGATACAAACCTGTGCAAGGTCAAAATCATGAATTTATGCCTGTCTCCTGGATTAGAGGCTATGGAAGCTCTCTCATCTATGAGTGTTAGTAGCATTTTCTCAAATTAAAATCTGAAACACAAGATTTCCTTAATAAAACCTATTTTCGGTATCCGATTTGAGGTATGGTTTTGAGGAATGGAACCGGGGATGGTTTCGAAAGATAAAACTCATGAATGTATAGTTCCTACTAATGTTTGCTGAGTACATTTTTGTACTCTTGCCTACTCCCTCTTTTCTTAGACTCTGATTGCTATGGATGCTCGGACGAAGAATGGCTAGATAATCTCTCAGAGGAGCAGGGTGGCGAGGAGGCAGAGTTCGACCCAGAGGACTGGGTGGAGTAGAGGCTTTCGTTCTCTGGAATATTATGTATAATTAAGCGTGGCAGTGACTTTTGTTGTAAATTTTGTAATAAGACAGGTGAAAGACTATAAGATGGTAGTACTGCGTTTGGAATGTAATAAAGTTACTGTAAAGTCTCTAATTAGTGTTCTGCTGCAACACTCTGAAATAGCGTGTTAACTAATAAATTGTCGGGCTTACTTGACGAGCTATTAGATAAGATGTCCTGATCAGTGTAATTAACTCGGGATTAATGAACCACTTCAGTCATTATCTAGGGTTAATTATGCGGGTCGCCACAGTGCGCATGCACCCGCAGCGGCGCGGCCGGCAGCGATGGCTTCTCCGCTCTGCGGCCCGCGTCGCCTCCCCTCCTCGTCGTGCTTTGTTGCTACCGACAGCCCGCGCCCGCTCGCCTAGGGCTTCTCAGGTGCACACCGCTCGGTCCCAGCTCTCGTAGTTGCTTGCTTCCATCGATTGGCCCTAGGTCGGGTGTGGAGTGCCCGTGTGTGAGGTGGAAGGCCGTAGTAGGTCTACAAATTTATTCCAACTCGTACTTCCTTGTTTCGTCCCGTGCAGCACCCATGGCGCTAGGTCGGAGGGGAGTGCCCACCGCGAGAGAGAGGGGGTACCGGTGCCGGTGTGGAGGGAAGGCTCCACCCTAAGGAAGCCCCTTCATCTATAATATGTAGATGTTGTGAGATGCTATGTGAGCTCCCATGCAAAAACCTCAAATTTCCTTGAGGAACATTATAAAAAAGTAAGGGAAACAGGAAAGTTAAGTATATGTTGCCTTTTAGTACAGACAATTGGCCTGATATCTACTCCACTCACGTCTCTGTATTTTGCTGGAGAAATATGCATGAGCTTGGAGCCTTGTTGGACTAGTGTATCCTTTCTTTTATATACTAGGAGAAAATTCTTGTTCTTTCCGAGAAGATGAGTAGAATTAGTGTTTTCATTTCACAAATGTTCAGCTTCCAAATTACAGATATGGCGTCAAACATCAGATTGGAAGATACTAAGATCACCGGCTAATTAAGCTTTAATAAAACTAAAAGGATTGTCAGCTACTAATTATTTTTCTGAAAGCGCTTCTTCCTGGCGACCATACGCTGTGGCCTCCGTATCTCACAGTTCAACACGTAGGTGTAGTAAGGTGGCAGGTGAGATCTCCATGCAACCTTAAATTTCCCTTGAGGCATAACACTTCCATAAAAAAGATCTGGCACACTCATCTTGGGACCTTCAGCTTCACTTTGTGCCAAGGCCTGCGCAGAACCTATTTCATAGCAACCAAGAATCACAACATATTCAGAAGTTCTATTTACTCTTCTAACATATACCGGTTTCACCACCTGCCAAGGATCGGCAAACTCTGCCCCATGCAGTAGGAGGTTCTTTTGCTTGAATTCTCTGAGGCTTGCAAGAGCCATGCTCCAGAAATGGAGATTAAAATTTGCATTCAGTAGTCCACTCCACACGGCAGCACCCATGAAACACCCATTCAACTCCCTGGCCAAGTCCATGGCCATTGATGCCAATTTTGGGTGCTCCTCCGCATCTATGCTTCCAAACGTACGCACCTTGAAGAAGTACCAGTATTCTTCTGGAGTAAAGAATTGTAATCTAAGGGCTTGTGCAGTTCCAAAACTCGCAATTTTTTCAGATCGACTTGCGACTATAATTTTACTGCCACTTGCAAGGCGACCTTTTGAAGCTGAATACAATCTTTCCCACACACACGCGTCAATATTTCCATCTAGTTGAATGATGATCAATGTCCTTTCTCCATCCACGTTACGGTTTTGATGATTGACTATACCTCCATCTCTTAGAGTCACCGCACTTCCATCTACATGGTCATCTCCATTGAAACACAAAATTTGAGAGAAGTGGTTACGCACCCTTACATCGTTGCAAGCATGCTCGATTAGGGTGCTCTTTCCAACTTTTCCTGGACCAATGATCGGTAGAACACCCGGATTTTCAGCACCGGGGTCTTCCGCTTGCAACAGGAAATTTATGGTGTGTTCCATCTCGATTGGGCGGCTGAACATGCACTTGTTCAGAAGCAAATACATGCTATACGGCTGGCGGTGCAGACGAGGACATCCATTTAGGAACATGACAAACTCACTCAGACCTCCAATAGTAAGTACTAGGCTGCCAAGAACTTGCTCTAGAAGCCCGTGTACACTCTGACTACTGCCACTACAGAAACGTACACGCTTGGAAGGATTGAACTTTGATGGGGCAAAATAGTGACTCACTTCATGATCTTTTACCTTGTTTTCTCCATGGGCTCGGCATCTGAAGCTGTCAAGCGTGTAATACCCTCTGTACAACTCCTTCCTTAGTATGTTCAGCTGCTGCAACATGGCTTGGTTTGTGATGTGCCGTTCCTCTGCCTCCTCGACGATGACACGAACTCGTAGCAGCAGCCGTTGCAGGCCGTGCAGTCTCTCATCCAAGGTTGGCGCAATTGGCTTCGAGAATTTTTCGATAAGGAAAGATATGGATCTACCGGCAAGTTCACCCATAATTGCAGAGACAATCATCTCCATGTATGTTGGGGACCTAGATGTCCTAATCCTTACAGGGAGGAGCTTCAATGGATCAATCACCAAGAGCTGAGAGAAGAAACCATGTAATCTGAGACTTTTTAGAGGACTCACCTAATGAATTACTGAGCCTTGAGGCCTTTTGCTCTGTGCCACTCAACTGATCGAAGTCGTTTTCTTGCCTTTCACCAATGCCGCGTTATTCTTTTTGCTCTGTGCCACTCAACTGATCGAAGTCGTTTTCTTGCCTTTCACCAATGCCGCGTTATTCTTTCTTTGGTCTTAAAGTTGAATAGAAACTTAATTTATCTGAACCTAGCTTGATTTCTACGCATGGCCCATAGAATTGTTGGTGATGCACGTTAATGTCTCGGTCTGCCTACTAGGAAAACACGTTAATAGCTTTCTAGTACGTGTTGGTGTTCGGGCTTGCGGCTGGATCCCTCTCGATAGTGCAAGACGGTATTGCCACGGAAGCAGAGTATGCTTCATGTGTGAAGACTCAAGTGGTATATGATGAGATCAATACATGGGAAGTCTCTCTCTCTCCTTAATATAGTACTACTACTAGCTGCTGCTTGAGTTTGGCTGGCTGAATAGAGAACTAGCGCTAGGGAAGAAATAAAGGGAGTAATGGCAGCATAGTCTGCACGGTAAATTCTGCAGATAAACAGACGGTGATGGTTCAGTAAAGTAAGCAAAGACCAAAGAGTCGAGAGTTGCAGCTTTTCTTAATCAGTCGAGTATATGTATAAAGAAAAACTCAGGCTGTAACAGGTACAGGAGAGAGGAAGCAATGACCAGAAGCAGAGCATAAATAGGGTTTCAGAGAAGTCACAATCTTCCTGAGTTTTGACCACGAGCCATTTTCTACAGTAGTTCCTCTCTCTGAGTTTTGACCACGAGGCTTGACTTTCCTAACCAGCAATGACTAGAAGCAGAGCATAAATAGGGTTTCGGAGACATCACAATCCTCGACTCGCTGTTCATTCTCTTGTCCACCCGTCGCACAATGGAGATATTCCTTTCTGCAGCATTGGGCGGACTCGCCAATAGATCCACCAGTTTCTTCATCAATAAATGCTCCAGGCAGCCGGCGCTGGCTGTGGAGGATAGGATAGGCTACAAAGGATAAGTGGCAAGACCAAGTGGTTTTAGTTGACAGGGTTACTTACCCCTCCGATCTGCCTACTAGACACGTTAATAGCTTTGTAGTCGACAATGACCAGCAAAGAATGCAAATCTGACAACAAACCTCTTGGGTTCTATGCTCATATCTTGTCCATTCATTACATATATCACATTTGAGAAATATTTCTTCACTGCTATTTATGTTGTACAAATTGTGATAATAAGAGTAAGCTTATAATGCTAATTCCAAATAATAATATGATGAAAATTATATAATCCGGTGACAGCAGAAATGACATAATCATGGAGATAAAGCGTATCATAACTTTTATGTCATCTATGTAATGAATCATGTCTTCCAAACAGATTAATGAACAAAAGAGTGAAATAAGTTTGCTCTCAGCCGTCGTCACAGCCGAGACACAGCCATCGTGAATGCTCACCCCAGGGGCCGTCGTCACAGCCGAGACCGCCGGGGGAGCCGGTCATGGGTGGGACGGCATTTTGGCCGCGCTTGCTCCCGTGACTGCTCACCCCGACATCAGCAAAACAGTCGCCGCACTCGGTCTCCGCGGCGTCGGGGCAACACGCTGACCTCGGGTGGCCAGCTCCGGGTCGCCGAGTGCGGCCGAACCGGCACCTCTCCAGGTCGCCGCCATCGCGCCAGGTCCTCAGAGTGCCTTCGCATGCTTCTGTCGCATGCGGCCACTCGGCGAGGCTCCGGATCCCTCGTCAAGGAAGAACTTTGCAGCGTTCCTTCGGTCGGGGCCGGTCGGAGTCCCCGGTGCCTCTCGGCTTCCACGCGGCATTGGTCGTAGCCCCTGATCAGGAGGCCGTCCCAATGGACACATCTCCGCCGATGCATGCTGCTGACCACGCCGACCTGCCTTCAGATCAATGCTCTGATCTTGAGTCCCATTTGATATGCCTTCAACAAGACAATCTCTGCCACTGCCCGAGTTCATGGAGCGACCCAATGCTAGATGAGGCAATGATCAAGCCAGCAGCTACCTCCGACCTTCAATTCTCCTGCTCGCCAGATGGACCAGCTGAGGGCCTGCTACACCGGCCAGGCCAGTCTGGCCATGAAGCCAGGGCGAACTGCGTGCATCTGCCTGTCCCCAGCTTCGCGTCCGTGCAGCACAGGCGATTAGATCCTGCTCCCCTGCAGAACCAGCCGGAGAGCTCGCCCACATTGCAGAATGCTCAGCTCAGCTTACGCTCTCTTGCTCACCATCTAAAGCAAGCTCAAACAGCCATCATGAAAATTCAAGCATCGGAGTGCAACAGTTCTTCAAGGCCATCTTCTCCAAGCCTCCAAAAGCAGTGCTCCCGTCACCACCCTGCAGCCAGGTCTACCCGGACAGTGCTGTCCCTGCCAGCGACCCGCCGGCCGGAGGAGACGTCCAGGCAGGGCTTCGTGCGAGCACTGGTCCTCGCCGTAGTCAGCGCCTCGCGTCCAAGCCAAAGATAGTGCCATCGTCTAAGATGGCGCAGGAACTCCTCGCGCGGCGACTCGGCTTTTGCTCTCCGAAGGCTAAAGTGGTTCCTCCAGATGCACTGCAAAAGCTCATCACTCTGTTCGATGAGCCTCTCTCCGAAGACATCATCGCAGCCTTATGAAGCATCTGCCGTATAGTATAGATGAGCACAACCAGCAAGCAATGAAGATGGCTGCGTCCTTGCCGGGAAGCGACCCACTTGCGGGCGACGCCTGAAGTCAAGTCAGATGTGTCTCCAGTTGTCACTATGTTGCTCTACCTTCTTATTGTTAGGAAACCTTGGCGGCCCATGAAGACCCGCTTTGGCCCATCTACCGAAACTCTAAGCGTAGCCTATAAATATGGAGGAGGGGTCACCCTATTGTACACACATAAGAGAAAGCAATAAAGAAACTCTATCCCTCCGTATACTCTGTGTCTCTCTGTTCATTGTATTGTTCGTTGTTTTCGATCTGTCGAGAAACCCCGGACTACACCCGGTAGCGAGGTTTCTCAACACGTTATCAGCACGAGTCTCTACCACAAGAAGAAGGATCGCCGACGACGAACGAACGACTACTACCGGCGATTGATCGCCCGATCCGATCTGCATCGATTCGTCCTCACGCCGGCATCCACTCGGATTGCCGAAAAATCCTACGCGATTCCTGTCCTACGCGACAGTCTACGGAATTCGCTCGCAGATTGAATCCAGAATAGAAAGGTCAGAATTAGGGATTGAATATAATCACTCGTTTGCATCTAACCTACGTGGCACGAAGCTACAATTTGCAAGCATTTTTCTCTGTTACGAAGCTACTGCTTTCTTTGTGTGGCTACTGTACACAATCGAGAGAGAAAAAAAAAGAAAAGACCGAAGCCGCTGTGATCGGAACACGCCGGCTGGCTGGCCCCTCACCGGCGACTGGATGCATCCCAGGTTGAAGCTTTCGGCCTCCCGGCACCTCGGCGCACGAAGCGCCTCCGCCTGAAGCCATCGCCGGAAATTGCCGCCGCGCTCGCAGCGCCGTCGCCCGGATCGAACTTCATCTACCGCGCGCGCCTCGAAGGTGTCGCTGCCGCTGGCTCCGTGCGCGCCTCGAAGGCATCGTCGCCGCCGGCTCCGCGCCCTGAAGGCGCCATCGCAAGCCCCGGCCGTCCCGTGCATGCAGCACGCTGGCTGGCTCCGCCTCGAAGTGCGCGCCACCGCCGTCGCCGCGTCTCGCAGACCGCGCCGCTTCGGCTCCCGCGCCGCCGCCACCGGCCGCTTCAGTCCGCGGCACTACGCCTCGAAGGCGCAATTGCCGACCGCCGTCGTCCCACGCGCCTGCAGCGCCGCCGATTGCCTCGCTCCCCGCGCCCGGCTCGAAGTCGCCGCCGCCTCACCCCGCCCACGCGCCCGCAGCGCCTGCCGCCGGACTCGCACGGGAAGGCCGATCGGTGCCAGCTAGAAGCTACGCGAGAAGAAAAAAAATTTTGGCTCTGGCGGCTGGGTGAGGAACCCTAGTGCGCCGATTGCTTCTTGTGCTTGAGAGCCGTGTGGGCCAAGTGGCAAATGGGCTTGCGGCCGAGCCAATTTTTTTTTGCATGCGGGCCATGCAGGCCATGCGTGATTAGCTAGCATGCATGCATGCACGCACGCCAGATTAATTGGCAACTTTGCATGCAAGCTAATAAAAGCAGTACGGTAAGCTAATCAATTTGCTAATAAAGCATACAATGCATACTGGAAAGTGCCCGAATGCACTAATGCGGCCAAGTGCCCGAATGTGGCCAATATTTTTTTTTAGCCTTCTTTCATGCATTTATGAATTTTGCAATTATTGCTTTCCTCTTTTATTGTAAGTTCATGTGAATTCAAGCACGCCGCGACGAAAGCGGTCATCACAAGGCCAGAAAGCCGCGCGATGAACTCGATCAGATCGCCACGGTCGATCAGCGCGATGAAACCGATCGCACGAAGTCGATCGCGCGCATAAACCCGATCGCATGTATGAAACCGATCGCACGAAGTCGATCGCACAGATGAAACCGATCGACGAAGTCGATCAGCGCGATGAACCCGACGATGCATGAAACCGATCGCGACGAAGTCGATCGCGCGATGAATCCGACGATACATGAAGCCAATCGCACGGCCGATCACATGCATGAATCTGATCGCATACACGAAGTCGATCACATATATGCACAAAACTGTATCTATGAATCTTTGTGAATATTCATGAATCTTGTATTTATTACTTTCTTTAGTTTACTGGAAATTCATGAGAATTTAATTTATGCATTTATGAATCTTGCAACCACTCACTATTAGATTGCACGAAGTAATCTAATGAAAGAATCTTATAAATATGCAAATGAATAGCATTGTCAAACGTGAGTTTGAAGAACTGGCTCTGAATGGTCAGAACTATCTCACATGGGCACCAGATATGAAGATCGTGCTCAGGAGCAAGAAGTTCCGAACTGCCATCGGCCTAGGGTCCTCGAAGGACGCATAACCTACTGCCGAACAGAATTTATACCAATCTCTCTCTCTATGTGGCAAGAAGATCACTAAATAGGAGAAGAATCCGGTTCAAGGAAAGTCCAAAGCATGAATCGCATTATTAACATCTATTTTAGATTGTGGTTGTTAATGAATTTTGAATAATGAATTGTAAGCTCTCGAAGAGCATACTTTTTCTTTCTCATGAATGAATATGTAATTTATCCTTTATTCCAGTATTCTATTTTTGCAAGCAATGTTTGAATTATCTGCCACTGTCAGATTGGAATTATATTTCTTTTATCTTGAAATCGTGTAGAACCCAAATGGAGGAGATATGTATTATTGACAGTGGCACAACAAATACCATCTTAAGAGAGTTGAAATACTTCCAGTCGATCATGAAGAACGTTGGAAGAATTACTACGATCGCAGGAAGCGATTCATATATATAATAGGCTCCAGAAGAGCTACAATTATATTGCCAATGGGTACTAATTTGGTCATTGAAGAAGCTCTCTTGTACCCTGAATCAACGTGCACTCTCTTGAGTTTTAAAGACATCCGCGCCAATGGGTTTCACGTAGAAACAAATGAAGAAAATGGCAAAGAATATTTGTGCATCGTGAAACATGCGGTATGTGGGAAAATGGTATTAGAAAAATGTCCCTCATATGAATCTGGGTTGTACTACACAAAAATTCATGCACCCGCAGTGTATACTTCTCTGAAGACTGTTTTTAGAAGCTCTGAATTATTTTCTTGATGGCATTGTAGATTAGGTCATCCTAGTCTTAGAATGATGAGAAATATAGTTAACAACTCACAAGGTCATGGCATTAATGTTCAAAATTTCCCGAATCATGAAGATTTTGTGTGCCATGCATGTGCCACCAGGAAATTAATAACTGACCCTCTGTTATGAAAGTACAAAATGAAATCCCTGCATTCCTGGAACGCATCCAGGGGGATATTTGTGGCCCGATTCAGCCCTTGTCAAGGCTATTTCGGTACTTCATGATGCTCATTTATGCGTCCTCGAAATAGTCGCAGTATGCTTACTGTCAACAAAAAACCATGCTTTTGCAAATCTGATCTCGTAGATCATCAGAATTAAGAATGCATTTCCTAATCATCGTGTGAAGTCCATTTGAATGGACAATGCTGGCGAATTTACTTCCAAGGCATTTGATGATTATTGTACAGCAACAGGAATAATAGTTGAGCACTCTGTACCGCACGTCCATACGCAAAATGGACTAGCCGAAGCACTAATAAAGAGGATCAAATTCATTGCCGCATCGCTCTTGCAGAGTTGTAACTTGCCCAACACCGCTGGGGACACGCAATCTCGCACGCAGCAGCTCTCATCAATTTCGCACCATCGCCTACAACATCCATTCACCTATGCAACTAGTGCAAGGGTCATCCCAAGATTTCCTATCTCGTAAAGTTTGGATGTTTGGTATATGTACCTATACCACCCCTCACGGATCGCAATGGGCCCTCTCCGCAAGTCTCGATATACGTTGGTTATGAAAGTGCATCCATAATCAGGTATCTGGAACTCATGACTGGAGACTTGCATACAGCCCGATTCGCTAATTGTATCTTTGACGAGGACCGTTTCCCGTCATTAGGGGGAGGAAATCAACCTTTGAATGAAAAATGCCGGGAAATCATATGGCATTCCACTAGGATCCCTGCGCATGACCCGCACACTAATGAAGCAAATCAAGAAGTCCAGAAGATAATTGATTTGCAAAATTTAGCGAATGAACTGCCTGGTCATTTTTGTGATCTGAAAGGCGTGATTAAGTCGCATGTACCTGCAAGAAGTGCACCAGAAAGGGTGGAAGTACCAAAGAAAGCAGAATGTACCCCTCATCCTGTTCAGAGGCCTCAAAGAAAAAGGACAGGAAATCTGGCTTCTCAAACCCAAAGTACCCGGAGACGTCTGGAGAAAATTGGGCAAGAGGACTTACCACGACCAATCACAAAGATGCCCCAAGAAAGAAGGGAGCCAGCTTGAGACCAAGCGCCGAAAGAAGCCTATGAAAAAGGCAATTCCAGATTTGAATCTTCCATTGAAGGAAGCCGCCGGAAATAATGTGTGCGCACACATGGGCGATGAAAAGCTAAAGGAACTTGCTCCTGTGATGGGAAATAGCAGTGAAGAGCAAGTAGAAGTGCATGAAGCACCCCATGACGAAATGGCCATAAATTTTGTAATAACAGGAGAATCCCTGAATAGAGCAACAGCCAATGTCGATGCATACTTTGCAAAGAAGATTGCCTCGATCATTAATCATGATCCCGAGCCTGCATCTCTCGTAGAATGCAAGAAAAGGCTAGATTGTGCATGTAGGCAATCACCGCAGAGTTAGTCTCTCTGAACAAAAGAGAGGTGTTTGGGCCAGTATGCCGCACGTCTCCCCACATAAACCCCGTAGGTTACAAATGGGTCTTTGTTCGGAAGAAGAATGAAAACAATGAAGTTGTAAGGAACAAAGCAAGGCTTGTTGCGCATGGTTTCACTCAACGTCCTGGGGTTGATTATGAAGAAACCTATTCTCCGGTCATGGGAGGAATAACCTTTAGATATTTGATCTTAATGGCAGTCAGCTTGAAGTTGAAAATAAAGCTAATGGATGTTGTCACAAAGATATCAGATGGAAATTTGGATTCGAGATATACATGAAAGTACCTAAGGTATCCCGATCTCTAATCAAGATAGAGCAAATGAAACTCCAGACAGTGTGAAATTGGAGAAATCATCAGACGGCTAAAGCAACAGAAGAATGTGGTACAATCGCTGAGTGACTTTCTCGCAAGAAAGGCTACACGAACAAATAAGATTGTCCATGCGTGATATCACAATGATCCCTAATGGATTCTCAGATAATCTCCGCTCACGAAGATGACTTGAATATCATTGGAACGGATGAAGAAATTGAAGAAGCATGCTCATACTTGAAGTCTGAGTTTGAAATGAAAGACTTGGGTAAAACTAAGTTCTGTTTAGGCTTGCAGCTTGAACATGTCCAAGGAGGAATCTTGGTACATCAATCAGCCTACACGCAGAAAATGTTGGAAAGATTTGGTTTTGAAAAATCATATCCTGCGAAAACCCCAAAGGTCGGAAGGTCACTCCAAGCAGACCAAGATCCATACAGGCCTAGAGAAGAGGGGGAGGAAGTCCTGAGAGCATAATTCCCATATCTGAGTGTAATTGGAGCACTCATGTACCTTGCAAATAGCACCAGGCCGGACATTGCGTTCGCCGTGAACTTGCTAGCCAGGTACAGCGCAGAACCCACTAAAAGGTATTGGAAAGGGGTTAAGGACATCTTCCGTTACCTTCAAGGAAGCAAGGACCTCGGCTTATTCTATAGAAATATGAATATGTTTTCCTTTGTGGAGGAACAGCAGTTCCCTAGAAATCGTCTAAGCAGACTCTTGTCTCGACATCGACCGCTCGAAAATCATTGCCTTGTATGAAGCCTCCCGTGAATATGCATGGCTTCGAAGAATGGTTCACCACATCCAGAAGTTATGTGGTTTGAACATTGAACAATCTCCCACTATAATCTATGAAGACAATGCAGCTTGTGTTGCTCAAGTGAAAATGGGATATGTGAAAAGCAATCTCACGAAGCATATCAACCCCAAGTTTTTCTATGCACATGAATTGCATAAGATGAACGAGATTAAGGTACTGCATACTAAGTAATGTGAAAATCTCACAGATTTATTCACTAAGTCACTCCCAGCATCTACTTTTTGAAAGGTGCGTTAAAGGAATTGGGATAATGACACTTAGAGAAGTGCAGATTTCAGGGGGAGATATTTCACATACTCTTACATAAAATCTTGAACTTGAAGTTTGAGTACCCAAACATGATCTTGAAGATTAACATTGAAGTTTGGGTGAATTGTACTCTTTTTCCCTTAGTGAGTTTTCATGGAAATTTCTCACGTAAGGTTTTTGATAAGGCAATTCGTGCAACACAGCAAGCGTATGCTATGTACTCTTTCTCCAAGTATTTTTCCCACTGGGTTTTTCTGGAGTTTTGATGAGGCATATGCATCTCGCGGCAAAGGGCGGCCCATGAAGGCCCGCTTTGGCCCATCTGCCGAAACCCTAAGCGTAGCCTATAAATATGGAGGAGGGGTCACCCCATTGTACACGCATAAGAGAAAGCAATAAAGAAACTCTATCCCTCCGTATACTCTGTGTCTCTCTGTTCATTATATTGTTCGTTGTTTTCGATCTGTCGGAAAACCCCGGACTACACCCGATAGCGAGGTTTCTCAACACTTACGTCTTTAGTATCTAGCTTGCTTTGCTCGGGTTCTAAGCTCCGTCTAAGCCTGGTAGTAAAGTCTTTTGCAGTCCTCCAGATTCCCAGAGGCCTTCGGGCTCCAACGGCTGGTCAGTAGCCTGTTGGAATCTCAGACAAGAGTATTTTGCCTTAATTGCTCGCGTCATGGTCCATGGGCCTCCTGCAACAATGCAATGCAATGCAATGCTGCTTAATCTGTTCTTCAACGCATCTTCTACATTATTCACTGGTTCTTGTAATTTACTCCCTAATTCAAGTGGCCATTTTAAAAATAAGAAAATGGAAATTTTGAATTTAAAAATGGAATTGAATAAAAAAAATTTCATCTCCTGCACAATGACTAAAACTAAATTATTTCTATATAATGAAAATTTACATGATTTTACACGAGTTTAGCAATTTGTTTCACAATATTTGGATTTTAGATCAAAAGTTATGAGCATTTTAAATGGGCTCGGTATTGAAATTCAACTGAAAATCAAAAATACGTTTCGTTTTACTGAAAATGCAATTTCGCTTTTCAAGCGCAAACGTGTTTGAACAATTGAACTCGTCCACGATCTCTGACAGCTGGGCCCCTGCCGTCAGCGTCTGCGCGCACACCGTGAGCTTCGACGCAGCTACTGACACCACGGTCCCGCCCGTCAGTGACGATGTGAGAGAGAGGTAGCCGGGACACTGACAAACCGGGCCCGCATGATAGAGAGACAAAACTGAGCGCTCAGTCCCGAGCTCGTCGGCGGCGAAGGACAGCCAGAGCCGGTGAATGGGTAGCACTGCCAGGTAGAGGAGGTCAATGCGCACCTATTGGACCATTTGTCTGCGACAACGCGGTGGCGGAGCTGGCCGGCGACAAGAGGAGGCGGCGCTCGGTGAGGTTGGTCACTGGAGAGGACGAAGAAGGCGGCGCTGGCTCAGCTCGGTGATGGAGAAGCTTCCGCGGGTGGTGGAGTAGCGGACAGGCTACTGCAGTGCGGCGAAGATGGCTCGAGGGGGCTCGCCACCGAACGGCCGGAGGCGGAGAAGAATGTCCCTGCGGCGGCGACGGCACAAGCTCCGGGGCTGAAAAGAAAGTAAGGAATGGTGGTCAAGGCTTGCCCCAGTTGCTGAGGTTCTACGGGATTGAGCTAATGGCCACCGATTCGTTGGATTGATCTTTGCCCCGTCCGGAAGCTCACGGAGAAGGAAGTGGCGCAACGACTAGGACCGAGCGGAGAAGAAATGGCAATGCAGCGCAATGGCCGACCTTTATGGCAATGCTGGAGTAGGTGGAAGGATTGGGAAGGCGGAGCTCGCGAAACTGGCCGGGTAGAGCCGCGTGGCTGCGAAGTTCTGCCGCGGCGGCGCGTCGATTTGGAGACTTTGTGCCGTGGCAGCGCTCGGGCAGGTCCTGGCAGCGTGAGGGAGGAGAAGGGAAGGCCATGGCTGGCTAGCCGGTGGACCCAAGCTGGTGCAGGCCCCACTGGCAGCGACGGCCGAGCAGTGCAGCACCGAAGGCATCGACGTTTTCAGCAGCTAAAGAAAAATAACGACAGTTTCGGGTAGAGTAGTTTAGTAGGCTGAAAAGTGGTGCTAGCGTGCTCGAAAAATTCTGTAAATTTTCGTACTGGTAGCCCAAGGAGTTAGTTTCCATTTTTTTGGTTTTTGCTTGATTTCCTTCTGTAATCTGTAAATGAAAATTCTTCAAATTTGACTGCTTTCAAACAGTTTTTGAATTTTTAAAGAATCAAAATTCTGAGGAAAATTTTTCAAAAAATTATATTATACTTATCTTGAGTTCTAGTATTTTATAAAATTATTTTCTATAGCAACCTTGCTTATTTTGTGAGTTCCTTTATTGTGCTTGGTTAAGCATTAAAGGATTTCCATTAAACAATAAAATTGGGGAATGTTCAAGAATAATTCCAGAAATAAACTCAGATAAAAATCTCAAGTATGCAATAAAATCTTGCCATGCCACTTTATTTATTTTGCTCAACTTCTACGATGTTACATGATTTTTTTACCATTTTTTTCCCTTGTATGCCCGTACTCTTTAGCTATTTGTAATACTATTTACTAGGATGGATTAAAGTAATACGCATCATCCAAAGGACAATCAATGATTTAATGAAGATGAGTAATACAGCCTTTTGTATATGTGTTTTGGTGGACGTGTAATATACTAAAATGGCATGTATTCAGATCAGAGGGACTATACCATTGGAAAGATCAACCAGCCTACTTAACACATTCGATTAGAAACCCTACGGAGGTACGTACCGAAAGTTCTTGTTGTAATCGACACCGGTCGTGTTGTGAGTAAGGAATCAATGAATGCAGATCAGCAGCAATCTGAAGTGGTTTCACTACAGGATAATCTTAATTTCCCGACATTTATTTTACCCGGCATATAGGTTAAATGCCTCCATAAAAGAATTACCCGGCATTTTTTTGTTTTAGGGGCATATAAATTTCTCGGCGTATATATATGCCTGTATATATGTTACTGCGGTGAATATATGTGTGGAATATGTGTACCTAGGCGTCTATAAGGCAGGCCCACAAAGCCCAGCAGGATACGGATGGGCCGGCCGACAATAAGGAGGTAGAGGCCTTCCAAGGAGCGCACGACAGGGAGTCTCAGATAAGGCAACCAACTCGGGATAAGGAAGGAAAAGATAGCAATCCAGGCCGTTATGGTACGGATAGGAATAGAGATTGTAATCCCCGCCTCGTGTCCGAGTGGGTCTCTTATTTGTAACCCGCCTCCCTCTGCTATATAAAGGGAGGGGAGGGAGGAACCAAAAACACACAATCTCATTAGCAATAGCTAGCCACATATAATTCCAGAGCACAGCACTAGGGTATTATCTCGTCCGCGAGAGCCCGAACCTGTATACATCTGGTGTTCTTGTGCTACCATCAAGTTTGGATCTCTGCGCCTAGCCCCCTTTTCATTATTGTCGGTAACAAACGTCGACAATTGGCGCGCCAGGTAGGGGCTGCGCTAAGATCAATCACAGCAAGCTTGATGGCGATCTTCAAGAGCATGGCTGCTTTCGCGCCAGCCCAGGTTTTCCGCTTCGGAGACCTGGATTTCGTCGCTGACAGTTTCGACCAGCTCTCCCTCTCGGATTCGGATCAGATCCAATCTATAAGTATCTCTGCTGCGTCTCTGGTCAAAAACGGCAGTCGGATGGCTAAAAAATCACTCGGCCCCAAGGATCAGCTTTCCCCGTCCTGTTCTGGGAGCTTTCGGGGCTTTCGTGGGGTCTTCATGATAGAAGATCCGCGAACCGACTCCCAGCAGCAGAAAGATGCGGCGGATGCAGCAGAAGAAGAGCGCCTTTGCCAGCAAGGCCGCACAAAGTCTCTTCAGAATAGAGGCCGCAACGTCAATGAAGAAATTTTGCAAACGAAGATGGGAAACCAATTAGTTTTCCATACTCAGCAGAATATCGTCGCTTCCAAGACACTCCTCGACACATTGGGGCCCCTGCTGGGTTCAGATAGTCTGGCTGCGCCGATCGTGGCCCAAGTACAGGCCATGGTGACGGCTGCAGCGATTCAGCAACATCAAGAGGAACCAAAGGAAAAAGGGCCTCCCGTACCCGCGTCGTCAATTCACAGGCTGCTAGTAGCAATACCGCTCGTAGTCGCCTTAGACGGGAGCTTCGACGAGGAGAAGATGCTCGGCGCACCATCAGCCGCAATCTCCGAGTTGATTTAAATGCTCGGCAGTAGGACCGGGAAGATGAGGAGCGTCGGAGACGCAGAGACGACTACGAACGTTTCGGCATCTGCCATGACGACAGGCATAACCCCAGAGGACATCACCGCCACGACAAGGCCGACAGCGAAGATCGCCGCGTAAGATCTCCTTCTCGACATTCTCCGCGACGTCGCAATGCGGGGCCTATTGAGGGTATTCGAGCTTTTACTCCTCGACTTTGCCGTGTGGTTTGGCTCGAGGGTTTCAACCCCAAAGGCATTACCAAATTTGATGGTGAAAGGGACCCGCAAGCTTGGCTATAAGTTTATTCCCTCGCAATCATGGCAGCTGGGGGCGATCACAATGTAATGGCCAACTATCTGCCGGTCATGCTTACTCCATCAGCTCAAACCTGGCTCACTGGACTTCCGACGGATGCTATAGATTCCTGGGGAAACTTGTGCGACCAGTTCATCACCAACTTTCAAGGCACATATGAGCGACCTGGTACCCAGTGGGACTTATACCATCTTCACCAGAAGAGAAGCGAAATGCTTCGGGAGTTCATTAAGTGCTTCATGCAGAAGAAGAACACAATCAGAGACATTTCAGAGGCTGCAGAGGCGTTAACGACTCAGACTTAATCAAGAAGATGTCTCGGAAACCGCCGACTACAGTAAGAGAAATGTTTGAACTTGCCGATCGCCACGCTAACAGCTTCTGCACACCTTGGCCGAAGGCCGGACGATCGCTCATGATATAAAGATAAAAAGGATCACGCCGAGACTTCTAGACAAATGGATAGGAAGCGAAGCTGAAGAAATAGTGGCAAGAAATGAAAGCAGGCTTCAGATCGCGCCACCACGCACGATGACTATGAAGTCAGAATGGAGGCAGTTTACCCTTTCCATCCCAAGGGAAAACATGCTGCAAAAGATGGCTTCACCCTGAGAAGGTTCGCTAAAGAAGGGTGTATTACACTTGTAGGTATATATGCTTTTGTGAGCATCTGTACTTACATATGCATATAGGTTCTAAGTCAAGAGGTTAGCTTCTTATAACTAAAACTTAATTAAAATATTGCTTTGACTCTGAATCCAATCAAAAGGGGTGAGAATCTGATTAGACCTGAATTGATTGCATTATTATTATCTTAACCTATTTTTGCATCTTGAATTCATAAAATAAAATAAATAAAATCATAAAGAGTAACCCCTGTTCCTTGTGATGAATCTTTGTTTATTTTGCTATCTGGTTTCTTTTTGCCTTTTGTTGCAGCTGTTGATTTCTATTTGTTCTCTTCTTACGACGTGTAGAGACCGACGTCCTAGAAGAAGAGAAGGAAGACCCTGCTGCAGATCCAGACTTTGACCATGACAGTGAAGAGCAAGGCAAGCACCTCCTTGATCATATTGATCCCAATAATTTACCTACGTTATGTTGTTTTTGCAACTGTATTATTCATGCAAATAATTCTCCATAAAAACTGCTATTTTGGGTAGACAGTAGTTATCCCTATTTTATATGGATTTCCTTTAATCTATATGATAATGTGAACCTTGCAACCTTAAGTATGGTTTAGACATAATTGATGTCACGGTGGATATAATCGTTAGTTTATCTGCTTAGTCAATGCTTAAATCAAATTGGTTCATTTTCAAACTGTTTCACCGAATAACTGTTATTTGGAAAAGGTTGCTGGTAGTTTGATAAAAACCCCAAATAAAACTATGTTTTGATGCGGGTGATTATTAGCAATAGCCGGTTGTGCAAAGGGAATTGCACGTAGTGTAGGGTGAAGTATCGCCTGTGTCGGATTAAGGACCGAGCAATGGGACGTTATTGATCCAAGATTTTCGTGCAACCACGAGGGCTATTTATGGGGTAGCCTTAACCTATTAAGTTATTTAGACATGGCTTTGCTCTTTGGAAGGCGGGAGCTTGCACAGGCATTCCGGTTTGGTCTGCTTGACGGGGTCTCTACTTGCTAATGCAACGGTGTACGCCCTGCCATGTTCAGAAACGTTGTGTTGGGTGTGTGAAAGTGGATCCACGACTTGTGTGTGTGTTTCTGCTTCTACGGCGGGGGTTAACGCCCGGTGGATCAAGTCATGTCTAGGTAATGTAACGTTATGTTTGATCGCTTTGCCAAGACACCTCAGAGGCGTGTGTCGAAATGGCGCCTAGCAAAAGGTGGATCATTCCTTGTGGGTAAAGTCAGACACCTCTGCAGAGTATAAATCTAATCGATTAGCCGCGCCCACAGTCATGGGCACTTGGTGAAGTCATTCCAATGCTAGACTTTGGTATTTTCTAAAATGGTTTTGGTTTCTGAACTGTTTTTAGCAACCATCGTTTTTATGTCAAAGGAACGACACTTATGGGTTCGCAGTCGGGATGACTGTGTGGTGGAATCTATTTACTTGCTTATGATTACTCAAAATGCTTAGCAATTTACACAATTCGGTTTGCAATCTATTATGAGCATATGATTTACATTCTTTTATGCAACTGCAAAATAACTTAGAGCTTTCCTTTGTTTAAGCCTGCATGCTTATTTATATGCATTTGTGAATCACTATCAAGTCTTGCTGAGTACTAATGTACTCAATCTTGCTATTTACACTGTCTCAGAAGAAGAAGCCTTCGAAGTGCTGAAAGACTCCTTCCATCGTGTAGGCCACGAGAGGTTTGACGATCTTTTCTTCTAGGAGTTTGCCCAGTCAGATGCCTTTGGGTAGTGGGCATACCACTTGGCTTTCGGTTTTTCATATTATCGTCTTTCCGCTGTACTTTGATGTTACTCTTGGTATTGTAATATACTCTGTATAATTAATTTCGTCGCAGGTTATAAATATCCTGTGTGGTCGTGATGCTAATGTTGTAAACATGTGTGTGCTAGCTACTGATCCAGGGAATAGCACGGCATACACATGGAGGTTCCTGTTCCTTGGAACGGGGTCTTACAGTTCTACACATGGTTCTATCCATAGAAGTTATATTTTCCATGAAGATTTTGGCATGTCTCATATATCTTCCGTAGAAGGGAGGCTTGTGTATGTGCAGTATGAGATTGTGAGAATTGCTAAATCAATGGAGCTACATGGGGGTGAAAATTAATCTGTCTTGAAGCTCATTTCCAATTGTTTGCACATATTTAGTGTTAGGAGTGTCATAATTCAAAAAGTTTTAAGTTAATTGCCCTCCTAAAATACATATATTACTTTGATTGATGGTTAACAATATATTTCTCAAAGTGATTTTTTGCCTTAAAAACTAATAAAGCTTAAAGTGACAATCAAAGTAATAGTTGTCATATGGATGAACCTTTTTTCTTTTTCTATGTAGAACCTGAATCTGTGTTGCCAAATATGGCGGGTGTCTGATATATCCGCATCGAGGCACTGGCGGCGCTGACTGCTGATGTCTTGTGCTTCCTCATCATCTTCGGCTACATTATCTACGTGGTATATATATGTGGCGTTGATCCTGTGCAGCGTCGCCGATGGCGTTAATCAGGCCGCCCAAAGGGAGGGCAACAAAAGCGACCGCCAGGGGCCTCCAATTGCATCTAACATGAATGTAGAAGTATCATTCCTGATAAAACGTCGAGCTACCCGGAAAAAACAGTTTGATGAAAGTGCTTATAATGAAGAGGTTTTATCAGCTGAGAAGTCTTTTGAGGTAAATTACTTTCTTGTTATGGTGGATGTAGCAATTTCTTCATTGAAGAACAAGTTCAAGGATTTTGCTACATTTAAGAGTATATTTGGTTTTTTACTTAGCTAAAAAAAATTAAAGTCATTGGATAATATTGAACTAAGAAATTGTTGCACTAAATTTGCAAAAATATTTTCCCATAATAGTTCATGTGATATTAAGTTAGATATTTTTTTCTGAATTAAAAGTGCTACAAATAACTTTATCTGCTCACTCACAGTCTGCCATGGAGATTTTTGAGTTTGTTAAGGATTTAGATTGCTATCCAAATGTTTCAATTGCTTATCGAATCTTATTCACCATACCTATGACTGTAGCATCCGCTGAAAGAAGTTTTTTAAAGCTAAAATTATTAAAAAATTACTTGAGGTCATCAATGTCACAAGAGAGGTTAAATGGTTTGGCAATTTTATGCATTGAGAAGGATAAATTTGATGAAATTGATATTGATACTATTATTGATGACTTTGCATCTAAGAGTGTTAGAAGGAACTTTAACTTGCCCATTTAAATTTGTAGGAGTTGGTGAGATTGGCTTTTATCGCAGTATTATGGTAGTGATGGCAATGTGGCACGGGTGGGCTTGAAGGCTAGAGCTCAATTTAGTTGAATAGTACATGAGTTTGATTATGTTTAAATTATCTTTTGGTTGTGACTTGTTCTCTACCAAGTTTAATACATATGAAAGCATTCGATATTTTATCTGTAATAATTATAGTAATCAATAAAAAGGCCACTTGATTTAACTCGTCTCGGGCCTCTAAAATCTTTGGAACGGTCCTGCGTTAACTCCACCGTGGTCTGTGTGATGCTTGTCATAACTCTAGTCAAGGTTTATCAGAGGACAGTGGCATCCATGACGGTGGCTTACTTGCGGACTAGGACCAGATCGACGCTGCCGATTACATACATGGACTCGGAGCACGAAACAAGCGGCGGTGAACTGGCGCCTTACGATCCTGTCAGCATGACTGGCTACCGCTACTTGGTCAGGCGGTGAGCCCTTCGTTGTTTCACTACTCACCGAGCTACTTTAAGATCTACGCAATTTAAATTGTACTAGTAACTAGTAGCAGCAGGACAACATCGAACAGTCCAGCAGGCAAAACTTCAACCGGAGAAAAGAGGCGTGCACAAGTAACTTTTATTTCGATCATTAGCAGCACCACAGATCGAAGAGAAAAAGAAAAAAAAAGAAGAAGAAGAGGGAGGACCGCTCAGATGCGGAGAACCCTCTGTTTAAGAATTGATTCAAGCTACAATCAAAAGTAGAAGCATCGTAGCACCTACTAGCTAGAGGGTTTACAGTTTCACACTAGAGACTAACATGTTATCTACTTACGAATGCTTTAAATAGCACAAAATGATCACACAATTCACAACCACAACGGTAATAATCAAAGCATCACAATCACCACGTGTATCAATTTATTTTTCACCTTCACCGTCATCTACCATCCAATGATAAGTACGATGTTTGATCAATACATATATATTCATTGAACTGCATGACAAAACAATACAATCTAGTGGATCCATGGATAGCATGCCAAAATGGAAAGCCAACACAGTCACACAGACATGCTCATTCAACTGCTGATCAGTTTTCACAAAAAAACCAAGAGAAAATTGCAACAAACTAAGAGAAAAATCACTTCAAATCGTGAATTTCGTTAGCATGGTCAAAAATCGAAGTCTTCGTGGTAAACTGCAAAAAACACCCAGTTTTCTTGCCAAACCAAACGAAAACCGCTACTTCGTTAGTGGTTCACTGGCACGGCAAGGCCAGATCTGGGCGGCGGTAGTGTGGTTGCCTGCTGCTGGGAGTGGGGAACGAATAAGTGCAATAATTGAGCTGCCTCGCAGTGAACGATGTGGTCAGGAGGAGATGCCCCTTTGGGTGGGCCGTTTGGCTGGGGTGGGCCAGGTTGGGCTGGCCGGCCTGCAAGTGGTTTGGCCTATGGGCTTACCATTTTTTTTGTTTTTTTTTCATTTTCAACAATTTCAATGGCTCAAAAATATCTCTAAAATTCATTTTTGCAAAAAAATTTCATATCGGAGGCCATATAACAATTAATACCAATTTTAGAATTTTTTTGGTTAAATGTTTCTAAATTTTTGAATTTAAATTTGAATCACTACTGAAAACCGAATGGTTTGAGTTTTCGAGCCGGCGCGGTTAGCTCGAAAACCGTGGTTTTGCTAACCCTGAATCCAACACTATATTCTCTAGCATGTACCCATATTATTGATTTTATATCCACATATCCATGAAGCATGATCATTACCAAACACATGTGATGATCTATAAATTATAATTGTCTCATATAATGATATAAGATCAGAGATAATTTAGAATAACATCAAAATATCTCTACTAATATAAATTTATTGGTGGCAAGAATTGCTTCTTCCTAGCGCCCCTCCCGCCATATCTCCAATAATTGCCACCATTATATCTAATTATTCTTTCCTCGATTTATACCACCATATCTCTAAATATGGTGATTATTATTGCAAAATCCTCTAATATTGCTGGTAATTAATAGCTGGCCAATCATTTCTTTTGTACTCTATATATACTGTACAGTTTTCACAAAATCAATCAAGGGAATTCATTCAAGATCTCCTATGTCATACCGTCGCGGCGAATGAACTCGATGAACTGATCAATAAGTGATGGACCGACATACATAGCCACGAGGCGCAGGAGGCTGAGCGCCGCGGTCAGTAGTAATTGCGCGTCAGAAGGACAACCAGAGCGCGACGCCCACCCGATGCCGTCACCCCAGCGCCGGCCAGTTGGACATGAACAAAGCGTACGACGCTTCAGCGCGGTTGCCCGGCGATACCGGTGGGACGTCGTCGGCGGTGAGAGAGTCATTGGCATACCCTTTAGAGATAAATGGGTTGATCCAACTGAACTTCACGAGAGAGAGAAATGACGTGGCCGTGCACGGCGTGGCGAGCACCTCGGCGCTGGTGTTTTCTGGTTCACCTTCATGGACTCCAGCGTCATGGCCGGTGAAGCTAGTGATGGTTAGGTATACCAGAGGCATGGAGACGAGTAGGCCGACAAAGGTGAGAGGGTTATCTAGGAAGAGCAGTGAACTGTCAGCGCAACGGACCACCACCGAAGCGGAGAACAGTGCGGTGCCGAGGGCGGTGGCGATCCAGAAGACGCGAAGGTGCAAAGACTGGGTGGCGGTGGTGGCCCCTTTCTCCGAGGCGACTAACCACGCGGCCATGACGTGCGAGACGAAGTGGGCGGCGAGGAAGGCGGACTACACAGCGCGCCATGGCGTGCTCGGCAGGAGGAAGAACGCAAGCGCTAGGAGGACGGCGGCCGACAACGGCGAAGACGGTGGACGCCCCGAGCGCGATGTTTAGATAAATCATCTTGTAGCACAATTTTCTTTTATTGCTTGACCTTTATGTTTCGTTACCAATTTTATTTTTCATAGCAACGTCCGGACATTGATCTAGTGAATAAAAAGTTCCACGAATAGAAAAGTTAGTAATTTTAGGATTTCCGATCATGCATATTATTGCCTCTAGAGCGTATCATAAACTGCTAACGGCAAAACGAGCGAGCGATCTTTCCTCTTCGCACGAATTGGGACGAAACTGCTAGTTCGGGCCAATACCTTTTTGTTGTCTGGGCTCTCTGGTAGCATTTTGCATACAGATGAAATAGGCCCATTGCAGAAACCCAAATTTACTGGCCGAAAATATGTGCGGTCCGGTCTGCCTGGATGAAATCCAACAAGTAAAAACTACGAATTTCAGAAGGAAAAAATTAACGGTTTGATCTGTAGCCCTTCGTTGTTTCACTACTCACCGAGCTACTTTAAGATCTACGCAATTTAAATTGTACTAGTAACTAGTAGCAGCAGGACAACATCGAACAGTCCAGCAGGCAAAACTTCAACCGGAAAAAAGAGGCATGCACAAGTAACTTTTATTTCGATCATTAGCAGCACTACAGATTGAAGAGAAAAAGAAAAAAAAAAGAAGAAGAAGAGGGAGGCCCGCTCAGATGCGGAGATGCACACGATGCTCCGAGCGATTATTTACTTTACTCTCGTGTGACCGTGTCTTTACCTTTAATTCCACAACTATTGATTAGGCAAGTCTCTTTATGCCTTTTTTCGCAGCAGGTGATGCTCACGTTGTTCATTATTCCGGTTGCAGCTTAGGTACCCACCTTCCTGCCTATGTGGTTTCCATCTCCTCCAGCTCCAGCTCCAGCTCTTTGAGTTTCAAGTCTTCAGCGCAGGCATAGATTAAGCTCGATCGATCGGTTCAGCTAGCGGGGAGAAGGAAGCTGATCCTGGTATGTCGATATACAAAGGAACTTAGACTATCCCCAACGAGTTCCCGTCCCGTGCCTCAACCCGTCGTGATGGGAAAACAGTGCCGAACCGATGCAAATCAGGTCTCCAGCGAGTTCCCCTCCCGGGCGCCACTCCGAGCGGATAGGGGAGAGAATCCCGGTCGAGCGAGATTCTCTCGCCTCACCCGTCCCCTCGACGAGCCGTTGGAGGAGCTCACGCGCGCTGGGGCGGAAGACTCCGGGAGGAAGCGGCGCCGAACCGGGGGCGAGAAGGAGTTCGCGACGGCAAGGTCCGGCGGCTGGCGACGCAGGGAGCGGCAGCGGTGGCTGAAGAGGGAGGAGCTCGGCCTGTTCACCATCGTCCACGGAAGGCACAGCCGCGTGGAGGAACTGAGGTACGAAATTGCACCCCGCCCGAGATTTGTGTTGAATGTGCGACGAACAACAGATTTGGAGTGAATGCTGGACCCTGCGGCTACGATGTATTGTCGTTTGGGTGGATTAGGGTTTTGGGCGGCCTCCATTTCCGTAGCTTCGATCTGAGACTACACGAACGCTTTAAACTTTCTCAATTAGGGTTGAAGAGTTTCCGATCTAGAAGTCCAGTTGTCCGATCTCTGCTGCAATTAGTCAAGTTTCTCAATTAGTCAAGTTGTCCGATCTGACACACAAGTTGTGCGAAATGTTATCCACAAATGGTCGATTTCTCCAGTCAAGTTTCTCCAGTGGACACACAAGTTTCTCAATTAGTCAAGTTTCTCCAGTGGATTAAAACTTTCTCAATTAGTCAAGTTGTCCGATCTGACACACAAGTTGTGCGAAATGTTATCCACAAATGGTCGATTTCAGATCTAGAAGTCCAGAAGTTTCAGATTTAGATTAAGTTCATAAACCTCCTATGAAGAAAGCGTCAATTTCATATTGAAGCTTCAGATTTAAGCTTCGCACTTACATTTCAGATTCAGACAAAGTTTATTTTCTAGTTTCAGTATTCGTCTCCTCTACATTCAGCTGCTTCTGGTTTTGATGTGCATATGACAAGAGTATATATCAAATTCTGTTGACATATATGTGTGGTTTTGGTTTTGTTATGCATATGAGAATAGTAAAAATTCAATTCTGGTAAGATATATATCTGCTACTGGTTTTCAATTGCATATCTGAATACTCTATATCAGTTTTTACCATCCTGGTAACATGTTTCTGAGATTCTGGTTTTGATATGCATATGCCAATACCACATGTGAAATTCTGGTAACATAGATGTGTGCTTCTGGTTTTCATATGCATTTGCGAATACTAAATATGACATTCTGGTAAGCCATATCTGATATCATGTCTCTGTTTCTGTTTTTCGAGCTTGCATATCATAAAATGCTGTACATTCGAAAATCCTGGTAAGCCATATCTGATATCATATATGTGTGGCGATGATTTTCATATGCAAATGCCGATGATTTTCGAAATGTGTGGCGATGATTTTCGAAATTCTGATATCCTAGTTTCTTTTTTGGGGGACCTTTCATGGTCATCACTCATCAACTGCTTGTGTGTTCGGTACAGATCTTTTTTAGTATGGACTATGGATGGCTCTATGTTGATGTGGAGTGCGAAGAGCTGTAAATAACATGAGCTCTAAAGGCAGTTAATTTCTTTTCTTAAATCGGTTTGGAGGTCCAGTGCAATCTGAATTTACTGAAGTATACATCAAACAGATATGTTTCTTTCAAGCATGGACTGTGCGCATGAATGAATTTACTGGATGGTGTTGTTCCATGGATTTAAATCACTCTTAATGTTTTACTGGGTTCATTCATGAGCTGGTTCATGAGCTGTTTGACTGGGTTACCCATATCATTTGGTGTTAATTTCTACTACCCACAGTGCTGGCAGTTTATGAAATGACTGATCTTTACATATTTTTGATTCTGGACACTGCTCTGCTATATGGATCTTATTAGTTCTTGCCATGCAGCCTTTGTACCCCACTACCTTATGACACATATTCATACACATACACTAGAACAATCAAATGCATGCCTTTGGCGAAAGGATAGTTCAGGTGTGGAAAGATTGGTCAACAATTCCTACTATGCCTCCAGAATTACCATTTCTATGATGTTTGAGCATTTCTATGATGTTAGCATCATGAGTATTTTGTTTGCAACATGAGTAACTGCCAGTGAGTTTAAGGCATTTTTTCGCTAATTGTAGACAGCATAATACATTTTTCTGTAGATGGATCAACAAACACTCATAGCATTTCTCCGAAGCATGAAAGAAAAAGTTGAGTTGGAGGTGGAAGGTCTTAGGAAGATAGTGAACGACAATTTCAGCCCGGCACAGTGTTGCCATTCCATCAACCTCAACTATGCCCTACTCGATGTGGATGCCATCGCTACTTCCTTGGATGAACTGAGCCTCCGAGCTGCAGAAGTTCTGGCAGCAGCAGAGAATGGGGATGATGATCCTTCAAAGGACGTCGACCCTAACGACATCCTCCCTGCAGACTATGTCGAACCACCGGTGCCTTACGAGACCGGCTGTGATGGGGCTAGCTCTGAGGGATACGAGTCCGATGGATGGGAGTCGGACCGGTCGGGCCATCCCCGCCGCTAATACGTGTGGTAGATGTTAGCTATCACGGTGTGTCTGTAGAACTATGGTGGACCGCAATTATCCCGGGGTATGGATCCATTGGTCGAGTCCCCGATTCCCAGATTCTCACCCTGGCTGGGGTGATTCTCCACGGAGAGGACCTCACGAAGGGTAAGAATAAGAAGTCCGTGAACAAGACCGCGAGGAAAACTGGAAAGCAGAGGAGGAAGACTGCTATTGTCAAGATGGCTTAATGTTAGCCAAGACTCTATTGTGGCACAGATCAATCTGCAGCCGAGCTATCGGGCGAAAATTGTTAAGCATCGTGAAGATAATGCCAACGGAATCGACTACGAGATCGCAGAAGGCTATAATCAATCACCGCAAACCATAAGTGCGAGTCCAAAGAAATTTGCGGTTTACATGCGTAAGGTGGACTAGATTCACCCCAAATGCAAGATCGTCGATGATAGGGTAAGTAAGACGATTAGTTCCTTTTAAAATTTTCCAATTGTGTTTTCCCTTTATTCGCACTGACGCATTTCTTTACTTCACCATTGCAAGATTGGCATGGCGATGAAGATGTTCAAGGATATTGAGGGAAGGTCTTACGCTTATATGCACCTGTGGTCCATTATGAGTAAGCACCCGCAGTGGTGCGCTTACTTAGATGGAAAGCGAAAGAAGGCACATGATGTGACCCCAAAGACGCTTACTCCTCGCTACTCCCGCCACGGGACATTCTAGTCCTGCCGCACACGACGCGAGTCCGGTGGTGCTCTCCGCCGCTAGGCCGATTAGGCGCGATGCGCTTAGGAAGGCTCGAGCACGGTGCATCAAAAGACGCCGCTTGGCCTAATGGGGACCGGACGATATCTGCATCACCGGATCGCATCGGCGTCGCGAAGGCTAAAATAGCGGATATATGGGATCGAGAGGTCTCCGTCCTGGAGCGTCAAGAGGAGGACAAGATAATGGCGATGGATCTCGATGGCATGGACGAGGCTTCTCTGCGAGATTTCACGCTGTCAGAAGGAGATTATAGCCGATGAGGTACGGCCGTGATGATGCGAGCATTTCGGTTCGACAACTTGCCATGTGTAATGTGCTTTGGACTGTAATAACTTTAAGTATGTGTTTTGGACTACGTTTCTTCGAGTACTTGTTATGGACTACGTTGTTGGCACTACTTGATATGGATTGTGTTACTTTCTAATTTTTTTGTTGTCATAATTGTGTTGTGCACTCTTGTACTTGGACAATGCGTGGCGATGATTTATTCCATTACAACATGCGTACAGAAATACAACTTAAAGACCTGAAACAGCTAGATTAACGTGTACATCGAACTAGAGAAGGCACTGACATATCGAGGCCTACTCCCCACCATGAATGGACCAAAGGTGCTCCACAAGGTCGCTCAGAAGTCGGGCGATGTTTGTTCCTATCACGGATCGCTGTGTTGCTTCGATGAAACGGAGGATAGACGGACTAGACGGCCTTGACGCTGTAACCGGGTTTTCCATGAAGTCATACATGAACTCTTGTGGGGACCGCCCTCTCGCTCTCAATAATCATGTTGTGCATTATGATACAAGCAATATTATGTCGTAGGGTGGAATCGCCCCACATTCGGGCAGCCCTTTCACAATTGCAAATCGAGCTTGAAGGACACCGAAAGCTCGCCGACGCCCTTAAGACCGCTTGCACATTGTCGAAATGGAGCCGCTTGTTCCTCGGGCGCTGGATTGGTTTAACAAATGTCGCCCACTCGGTAAATACCGCCGGCAAGGTAATACCCGTAGTGTACGTGTTGCCGCTGATGGTGTAGTTGACATCGGCTATCGCCATCGGCTAACTCGACAAAACGTTAGATCTATGCGTAACATTTATGTCGTTGAGGCTACCCGCATACCGAAGAAGGCATGCCGATCCAAGGTCGAGGAGGCCACGGCCTCCAAAACTATCAGGGTTTGCGAATATGCCCTGTAAATTGGCCTTGCAAGGCCTTCGCAATTCTTCCATACCTGTGCATACAAATAATGCTTCCCAAAGATTCCCGAAATTCGAATCGCCTCGACGGCAAGCGCATAACTGGTTCCGCCGAGTAGGGGCTCTGAGGTACTCATCTTTGAATATATGGACTATCGCCTAACAAACCTCTTCGTGGCTTCAACGGCAAGATCTTGGCTCCAATATTTAACGCATTCGCCAAGAGCATCGACAGAGGTACCATACGCTAACCGACGGATTGCGGCGGTCATCTTTTGAAGAGCAGATAGTTTAGCCTTCCCAAGACCATCTCTTCTGCTGAACCATTCGTCACGGGCCTCGACGGCACTTGCAATCTTAACGAGCATCAGCCGCTCATCCGAACTCCGCAAGACCATAGCACAAATTAGGAAAATAACAGGGTCATAGCCGGATGGGACGGAACTCTCACATACCTACGCTCAAGAGTGCGTGACCGTAGACAAAGCGGGTCGGAAAAGTAGTCGTCGAAAAGCCTCGCCAAGACCCTCGAGGTGTCCTCGGCTCACCACCGCCGGCCAGGATCGAGCCCCCACCGTGGGACGCTCACAGTCGCCTCCTCCTCAATGCAAATCAAGACAATCAAATCGTCCTCTTCCTCCTCTAGCAACATAATTTGATGAGCACGCCGAGAAATGCTCGGACCACCAGGAAATCGACTCATGCTTGTTGCTAGCTCTCAAATGAGATGAAGTCAGAACTACACACACCCTCCTTCAAAGCCAATTTTGTGTTGATGGTTTCTCTTCACCCTGCCTCCCCTTTTTATGGAGGATGTTGGAGATAGCTTCTCATGGAAGGAACTGGGGGCAAATGACAGCTCATTACAGGGAAAGGCAGTTCTGTGCAATTGACAACTCCTTACAGGACAAGCCAGCTGTGGCGAAGTGACAGCTCCTTCCTGGAGAAGGCAACTGTGGGCAAGTGACAGCTCCTTTTCAGGACAAGGAACCTCTGCACATGCTACTTTTTTGTCCCGTAAGCAACACATTAAAATTATGTATGTACTATTTTTGTAACAATAATGCAAATAAACTTTTTTTTTATTACGCAACCTAATTTATTATAAAATTAATTTTTTTCGTTCGCGAAATGTACTAAATACATCATAAACAAGTTAATACACTCCGTATAAAATACGGTACAAACTTTATGGTTAAAGTATATGGTTAAAATATGGATGAAGGGATGGGAAGGAAATCGAAGGATGTCGTTGGAGATGTATGTTTGGGAAGGGATGGGAATCGGAAGGATTCCGTCGTGGGTGGGAAGGATTCGGAAGGAAATCGCTGGTGATAGTCTTATACTGCGATTGCCAGTAATGCTTTACCTGTACAATAAAATACACATATGTCATGCATTTCAAGGAACAGAATCTTCTGTGCTCTTTTGTGTTTGTCTAATTTTTACGTGAAACGGTGCTAACTTTGAAATTTTCTCTGAGATAATAGCTACAAAATATTTTTCAGAATTCAGATTTTGGAATGTAATGATATGCATTTCTATTCATGCAATCTAAATATACAGAAAAATACGAGGTTTCCAATCAAACTGGATGCAATTAAGTGTGGTAGCCATCCTAATAGTAGAGATCAATTGCTAGGTGTCTTTGCACTGCAAAACTCCTTCCTGATCACCAAACTTGATTTATTTTGATCCTAAAGTCATTCGCACGTATTGCAGCCTCTAGCAGAGCTGCAGAGTGGTGGCCATCTATGTCCTATCTCCTCCCTCGGATTAAAACACCCAAAAAAAGGTAATTTCTACAGTAATTTTACGTCACTACACCAAAACAACGAATTTCTACAGTAATTGCTAAATTGAGTGCTTTTCACTGGATTTTTGGTGCGAACATTATCTCATTGTGGTAAAGGCACTCCAATGCATAGTTTATATAGTCATATCTAAAAATATCTACATTATTACTAAATAATACTTGATACTACGGTACTACCCTTCAACCCTTTGTATATTAGTACAAATACATAGAGAATGTCAAAATAAATATCATGTAACACATAGATACAACCCTCATCTTCGCAATGCATGTTTTTGTTGTATCTTCCTTTGATTTGTGTGCTCAAACTATTTCTCATACAAGAAATGGCTTCTATCTCTCTCCTTTAATCTTCTCTCCACGTAATCATTAATGCTACATAGCATGTTGACGAAACTGATGACATAAAAGTATTGGGAGTGCAACACCCATGTCCTTCTCCAACCTACCTTCCTCCTCAAAGGCTCTATTGTCATGACACTAGGCGTCATCCCCTTTCCTCCCACATTCCCATCCCTCAAACACAAAATAGTTTTGTTTTTTCAAATCCCCAAAATTTTTAATAAGAAATACTTTTTAACCACTTTCAAAAGTTTTTGAATCAAAACTTTACTAATCAAAAGTTTTTTGAATTGAAACTTTTTAAACCAAAAGTTTTTGAATTGAAACTTCTCAAAGTTGAAACTTTCTTATTTGAATTTTTTGAGTTGAAGCGCCCGAGTTGGAACTTTCTAATTTGAGATTTTTTTATTTAAATTTTTTGAGTTGAATCACTCTAATTTGAAATTTTCCGCTTTAAAATTTCTCAAGTCGAAACTTTTCAAGGTGAAACGTCTTTTGATTTGAAACATTTTGAGTTGAAATTTTCTTATTTGAAATTTTTTATTAAAAAATTTTGAATTGAAATTTTCCTAGTTGAAATTTTTGAGTTAAAATTTGTTGTGTTGATTTCTTTTCTGGTTGAAACTTCATGTATAAAATTTTCAAAGTTATTAACTTTTTTTAGTTTGAGTGTAACCTCAAACTAGTGGTATAGCTTTTCTGAAATTAGAATGCCAGCGTCTACTGTGTCCGTGGCTTGTAGGAAAAAGCACCATGGATACAGAGAAGCAGAGAGAGTTTTACAGGATTGGTCATACATGATGTCTTTTTTTTTCAACGTTAAAGAAAAGATAAAAATGGAGTATAGCTAAAAAAGGGCTAGGCTAAGTTAACACAAACATAATCTTGCACTCCCGTGTAATCCAAATGTATAAATTAATAGAAGAGAAGCAAATCAAACAAAGAAAAAGCCTTTATGGTTGAATTGTGCTCTTATCAGTTGGAGAGTCAGCAGCTGAATTGCATCTGAAATAGCTAGACAAAATTCATTTCTCTATTAATGCAAATCTATGAACACTAGTCATGTGCCCGTGCAATGTAATGAAAACTCAATTTGTGATAAAAAATTATTTGCAAAGAGCACTAATCTTATCTGAATAATAATGTTCACTCTGAATGTGCAATGGTTAAATGTTTAAACCAATTCATCGAAGCATACAAATTCCAAGCACATGTTTACAAACTCAAACTTAAAATTATCTTTAATTTTATAAACTTAAATAATAACATCACAGCACTTGGGATTGTAAATTGGTAACGCCATAATTCGAGATCAATCGATCAACCGAAAGAGGCATCACCTGTTGCCCTATGGACGCAAATGCATTGAATGTGGCTCTTACGCCTTACTCCGGCTATACCATAGCCCCACCCCATCAACCAGCTCAACTGCCTCCTCGCCTCCCCCCGCGAGCGCCTCCCTCAACCTATTAACATCATCCACCATGGCAAGCTCCAAAGAATGTCGTTAGTTATCTCGTCGTCCACCATCGAGACCTACCCGTGCAGATCGATTTAAATCAAAAGGTTGCCCATTACCTCTGCTCAATGGATAAGCTCAACACATCTGCAAGAGAGACAAGAAGCGGTGAGGTTATATAGATTCAGCAACCGAGGAGATATCTATGGAATCTAGATTAAGAAATTATCGAATAAGGAAGGTAACAAAAGAGAAAGAAGCGAGAAGAGACCCAACTCTATAAATCTGAGCTCTGCTTCCTTTGGAAAGGAATCAATCAATCCAATCCAATCCAAATAGCACCGGGAGCAATCGCCGCCAATTCAAATACCAGATCAATGGGAGAAAGGAAAGCAATAAATGAGTTATGCATATTCATTTACCTCCCGCGACAGGATGATTCAATCCAATCTACTGGGGTGGCCACTGTCCGTTTCCCACTCAGCCACGCGGGTGCACACATGTGTCGGGGTGAGGCTGGAGAATAGACATACCACCACCAACTCCTAATTAGAATTAGTAGAAATAGAGATAACAAACTTATCTAGTCGCGTCATGCATAGCTATGCGCATGCTGCTGGCCGGCCGGAATCAAGACCATACGTGATTGGATAAAAAGAAAAGATGATCTTATCTACACATGCAAGTAAATATTTAATGGAAAGGATGTATATGGTAACTCAAAGGCACATGGTAACTCAGAAGTTCACTCATTAATCGATGGAAAGAGATAACATCTACACCATTTATTTTGGTGGAACAGATTATAAAGAAACAAATATCGCGACCCTGATTTCCATAGGGTTGTGATATTCCTTGCAACTGCCAGGGATTCATTTGTGGGTAGAAACATTATCATACCTGCTAACGAGCATTTAAAAATGATTAATTTGGTTAAAATACGGCCTATTGGCCAAGTTGTAACAGCTTTACAAGCATTCAAACCCAAAACTTAGCTTACAATCGAAAATCTGAAGAACTCCCACATGAAAGCTCGAGTGCAGCCAGAACCCTAACATGTCACTTCAGATCCTCATTCTTCCGGTTCACCGCCTAATAAAATTAGAGAAATTTTACAAGAGATAACATAGATAGTAAGTAGTGGTGGTAGAAATCAAAGCTAACCATCCATTCCTCAAAGGTATTTTAGACTTTTTCTATCCATTCTTCAGGGCATTTTAGACTTTTTCTAATTAGTTCATAGTTTTGGATTCACCGAATATCTGATGATCTCCAGAGGCTTCTTATCCACTCATCCGCTATTCATCATATCGCAGGACGTGTTTTACCGTAGAGGACAAATAGTATAACGGAATTTTTTACCCATCTTTGAATTTTACTACCAATACTATAGGTGATAGTATAACTTGATCTAAATTGATTTCAACATGAATGGCTTATATTGATTTTAATCCACTGTAAAAGAGCTCTAAAATTAAGCATGTTTGAGTAAACTAGGTACTCAGCAAGCTGGTAAATTTTCTTAACGCGGTACAAGGGATTTCAAGGATTATGTCTGTCAAGGAAGGTTTGATTTAACCTGTCATCTCTAGTGCTCATATAGTTTTGTTTAACAAAACATTTTAGTTCAAACAAAAGAGGACTTGTCGTTGGGTTTTCAAGAGTATAATAAGCAGCTATCCTGCATCACAACCAATTGTCACTTTCTAACCTCAAAGACTACTTATACCTTTATTTTAGGAATCACCTCATAATATAGATTCATTTTCCAAAAGCACGATACATTCGAATGATTTAGTTATCTCTGGAGAGAGTACCCGATTTTACCCGCAAGATACCCACAATTTAATCGGATTTAGGATAACCGGGTTGTAATACCACCCAAATAAGTATTACTTCCGTCCAACGAGCGAGTGTCAGTGACTAGTTAATCAGAGTGACAACCGCCAAATCTACGATAGAAGGGTTATCCGGCCACCTGTTAACATCATCCCCACCGTTGCGAAGTCTAGAGCGTACTGTTGGTGTCTTTGGGCTTTACCCTAAATTTCGGGCCATGACAGCCCAGCCGGCCCAGGCCGAATGCATAAGGGTTCATTCCCTTAATCACAGAGATGGGGAGACTCTCGGCTAGGGCATGCGGGAGAAGGAGGCGGCGGCTGGCGAACGCGTCCTCGGTCGCAGCGCATGCGGCGGATCGACGGGATGCGGCCATCTCGGCGTCGGTTGCAGCTCCCTTCCCCTTGCCCGTGTTCCTTTAAAGGAGCAGCAGGGCAGCAGAGTTTGAACATCCGCAGTGAAGTGAAAATCTCCTCTCAATCCCTGCTTACATTCCAGCAAATGTGTGATTTGTTCTTGATCCCAGACGCTTCTTAAGGAGTCCCTCGGTACCGATCTGACCTTAATCGTCTTGTGGAAGCCACCTTTGGTTGGAACCCAAGCCGATTAGGGCTTTTTGTGTGACCGATTAGAGAGGTGATTCAAGAACAAGTAGTCATCTGGTGATCCGATTCTGGTCTTGATCATCAGTTTTGGACCGGTTGCTGGTTTCTGGTGTTGTCAGTTTCTTCGTAAACTGATTCGGTATTGCTGCCCTTGGCCGAGGGTTTTGGTTCTGACATTCTGTGCAGTTTCGGCTTCATCTTGAACCTCTTGGTGAATTGCCTCACTGTGAGGTTGCGGCTTTGTATCTCCGAGAACTACCGCCGGCGAGGCTGTGGCAGTACAGCGGCGGAATCGTTTTCTGGGACAGCGTCTTCGACGTGCCTAGCCGTTTGCACTAACATTCTGTTGGTGATTAGTAAGTATTTCGCATTCTCTGTGATTGCCTTACTGTTGGGGTCTTGCAAAGGGCTAGTCTTTCAGACTTGGGGACCTTGCAAGTGGTAGTTGAATGTTCAGTGAAGATTTTGGGACTGGAATAGATAATTTGTGACAACAAACTTGACAGTCTGGTATTTATATTCATTGTGGCATACTTGGTTATTTCAATTGTCCCTTACTCTGATATGCTCATACAGAATATCACTTACTGTCACTTACCTTAGTTTCTGCTTACTGGTAATATACATTGCTGTGCTACTGTCAATTGCTTCAGTTCATTCTATTCTGTGCTTAGACCAGTAGGTTGCGAGAGCTAATATATATATCCAGCTAGCAGATCTGTGATTTTCTACTCTATGCATATATGGTAGACAATTGCTTAAATTAAACTGTCAAGAATCTTTTGTGGTAAGGTTGTCACAAATCTGTCTATTTCTCGTCTTTTGTGGCGAGGAAGGCCTATTAAGGCAACCCGACATCTGAGAACAATATAATGATCAACTTGTTCTACGCTAGATGTTCTGATACTATGAGAATCATGACTGTTTACATGTTCCTAGAACTGTTCATACTATCCTGGAGTAAAATCTTAGTTCCTGTCATGCTTCAAAATATCAGAATATGGTTTGCTAGCTGTACTGTTCCATGGTTCTTATATGCACTTGGAATTTGTGTTTTGATTAAATTGCTTATACCGCATTTACTTCAACACGTACTGCATATATACCGACCTCTGTCCCACTTCTACATATAATTATCATATCAATTGGACACCTCGCATGGACATCCCTTAATCCAAACACTTTTGTTGTTCATGTCCACTGCTATGCCAGTATAAAGTATGATATATTAGCTCAAAATTTATATTAAGGAAAAAACCAGATCAGATTATTATCGATGATGGCTTGAAAAAATTGTAATTAAGGGCATTAACTACTTAACAGATATATTCAACATTAATTGCTAACGCAAATATTGACAAATAAATAATGCAGAAAATAACCGTATACAATATACCAAATTAATTTGGACAGCAATATGATCAAGGAGACAAGGATCGATCATGACTTGGAATATCCCTTGTGGCTCCTAGTTGGCATTCGCTCCCTGGTAAGCTTAAGGATTGTCACCTCCATTTCCAGTTGACCGTGCGGTTCCTTTGGCATAGTGGTGGCTGAGGACGAGGACGGAGCAGCGCGGCGGTGTCATGATGAGGTTTGGGGCTGAAGAGGAGAGAAGATTTCTGGCCGAAAACAGAAAAAAACAAATACGCCAAGCTTAGAATTAAGAACACAAGAAAACTCAGAAATCAAAACGAAACGTCTCGAAGGCGAACTCAAATGATTTTGCGAAATTTTTTATGCAAATTTTCAAATTTTTGGAGTTGTACACCGAATACAATTATATTTTATTTCAATCATAATCACTAGTGTTGTGTAAAAAAGGCAAATGTATGACAATACTTAGCAGCACAATTAGTTGGAGGAAAAGAAATAAAGATCTACATTATGTTTATAATGGTTTATATTATAATGGTACGTATTAAACATGCATATATATAAAGGCGAAGACAATTGTATAAGTAATACAATTGTACTTATTTCCATTATAAGCATTAAAACTGTATAATAAGTGCAGCTCTATGGTTAGATATAAACGTATGCATTGTAGTATCTAGCCACGCAAAATGTGCACAAGGTCGCTCGGCTAGCATTGGCAAAACTTATAAAAAATGTGTTTACTCAGAATCTGAGATCGCACGTGTCTTAGTAGTATAATGCAAGAAAATGCACCCAAGCGGATCCAAGAGAAGGGCTCGAATTAGGGAACATATCCGGTGCAACCCAACGTCTTCGTGCAACCCAACTAAGAAAAGTTTCAAAAAAATCTAAAAAAAATCATGGATGTACATCTCAGCTAAGCCCACCTAGATATAAAATTTCATGATCAAATTCATCCTGTGCTAGAAGTTACAAAAAAACAAACTTGATCATGAACAGAACAGTTCTGCTCATGATCAAGTTTGTCTTTTTATTACTCTTAGCATGTGACTAATTTGATCATGAAATTTTATATGTAGATGGGGTAAGCTGAGATGTACATCCATGATTTTTTTCAGAATTTTTTGAAACTTTTCTTAGTTAGGTTGCATGAAGGTTTTACCGGATAGTTGGGTTGCACAGGATATTTTTCCCTCGAATTAACCTGGTGGTCGGCAACTAGCTAGGGACGTACACCTACACCACTGATCGATCAACTAACTGTGGTAAGGAAGGACAAATTAATATTTGTCTGCGATTATGTCTTGTATGTTTTGTTTCATGAATTTGTTGGGAACGACTGCTGTGCAATCATGCTTCCCGTGCAAACATCGTGCAAACCAACTAAGAAAAGTTTCAAAAAATTCTGAAAAAAATCATGGATGTACATCTCATCTTACCCCATCTACATATAAAATTTCATGATCAAATTCGTCCTATGCTAGAAGTTACAAAAAAGACAAATGTAACTTCTAACATAGGACGAATTTGATCATGAAATTTTATATGTAGATGGGGTAAGAAGAGATATACATCCATGATTTTTTTCAGAATTTTTTGAAACTTTTCTTAGTTGGTTTGCACGATGTTTGCACGGGAAGTATGATTGCACAGCAGTCGTTCCCGAATTTGTTGGGGTCTGGGTCATTGTTTGGATTAAAACTGGCCGCGCGACCATACTGACTTGGAATTATAATTAATGTGAAGCAGCAGGTAAACAAGATGGCGGCAAACGCGAGCGCCTTGTTTGACCACCTGAACCATGTGCTGGAGAGTAGGCGGGTGTCTGAGATTCGCATCGAGGCACTGACGGCGCTGACTGCTTCTGTCTTGTGCTTCCTCATCATCTTCGGGTCGTGGCGCCGGTGGTGCACACACTGGTTCATCCAGAAAGGCCTGATGGTTGCATATTTCATGTCCTTCTCCTTGGCGACCTACACCATCGGCTTAATGCAGTCGGCCGCGCTGAAGGTTGAAGTGTACCCCATCTGGGCTGTCTGCTTCCTCATCATCTTTGGTTGCAGCAACTCCATCACGGCTTACAGCCTCGACGACCACAAACAGGTCTTCAGGCAGGTCTCTCAGTACATTCTCTACATGGTATATGCAGCGCTGATCCTGTACAGCGTCGCCGATGGCGCTAGCTTCATCGTGGTCTTTGTGATGCTTCTCATCACTCTAGTCAAGGTTTATCAGAGGTCAGTGGCATCCGCGAGGGTGGCTTCCATGTGGGTTGTGACCAGAGTGATTGCCAATTACATGGAGCACGAAACAAGCGGCGGTGAGCTGGTGCCTTACGATCCTGTCAGCATGACTGGCTACCGCTACTTGGTCTGGCTGAAGCCCAAGAGCCCCGCGGTATTCAACCTGGAAGCTCCCCGCTATGCATCATCACTAAATGATTTTAAGGTGGTCACCATAGACAAGATATGGCGGGAGGGCGGCGACGACGACGGGCCTATTGATCGTGATTGCAAGGATGTCTGCCTCTCCCATGCTCTGTTTCTCTTATTGAGAAGGCGCTTGTCTGGGTACAGCTGTGGTGAATCCAAACAGCAGAAGGCCCACGATCTTGTCTTCGATGGCCTGCTGCGGGACAAGGACGGCCAGGCGGGATACGAGAGGGCTTTCAAGGTGATTGAAACCGAGCTGGCTTTTATGTACGACGTCTACTTCACCAAGTACGGTAGCATGGGTTCGAGGGGTATGACTTCCTGGACCCTCGCTTCAGTCGCCAGCATGCTCTCTGTGATGGTACTCACAGTCATGCGTATAACGGGATTGTTCCGCTGGCGGCGGAAATGGCTCCCGTGTGCTTGTCGCCAAAGCTACAGTTGCAGACGCTACTATCACGATACTGATACTGGCAGCCCTTGCTTTGCTAGAGGTGGTGGAGTTGGTGATTTATTGGACGCCCAACTGGGGCAGAGTCCACCTAGCTTGCAAGCATGTCCGCCAACGAGAATTGAGATCGGGGCGCAAGCCAAGCTGCTCGATGAGGATGAAAGCATTTCTCAGCAGGGTAGCCATGTTCAGCGGTAGCAAGCACTACTGGCGACATCAGCTTGGGCAGTATTCCTTGCTCCAGTCAATCGGCCGTGGCGATCCTAATGTGTGCATTGCACAGACTCTAAATTTCTGTCAAAGGATCTCCAAGATTGTAGGGCAGCAGGGGGGTCTTTTTCGAGTGCCAGCTGTCTCCAGAAAAGCATTGGATCCTGTGGAGTTGAGTGCAGAGGTGAAGCGGTCAGTTGTCGTCTCTCTGAACTTCGTCGCTGGAGGACAACCGCTGCAACCAACTTTCATGGGCGTGCTCGCCAGGCTTTTGCTACTCCGCACATTCCCCCCGACACCGAGAAAAGGACACTCAGACGCCCGTCATCTTGATCTGGCACATTGCAACATGTTACTGCGAAATGGCAATGACGGCGTCACCCTCCTGTTGCTGGCCGGATGGCAACACAAAGCTCTACAATGGCGTTGCAACAAAACTGTCCAGATATTGTGCTTACTTGATTGTCTCTGAACCGCAACTGCTTCCGGGAACGAGAATGATACATTTTGTCTCTTCGAAGCCGCCGCCGTGAAGCTGCCATTGTCCTCAGGCGCGGGGAGACAAGTATGAAGCCATGAGAAATCTGGATGTTTCAACAGAGAACATCTTCAAGAGTGGTGTGAAACTGGGGAAGGAGCTCGAGGCGATAGAAGATGCTACGCTGCGTTGGAAGGTGGTGGCTGATTTCTGGGCCGAGATGATGCTCTACGTCGCGCCGTCGGATAACGCCAATGACCATGTCGAGCAGCTCGTGCAGGGAGGCGAGTTCATCACCCACCTGTGGGCTCTGCTGTACCACGCCAGCATCGTCAACAGGGACAATCAGCATGACACTGTTGTGGTGGAGCATGTCAATCAGCATGACACTGTTGTGGTGGAGCTTGTCGATGGCGATCGTCATGCGTGAACACAGCCATTGTTGCTGCCAAGTTCGTTGCTGCCGCTGCTTGGTTTTGACAAGTGCGCTGCGCTCCCCTGTATCTTGTAACATCTAAGTTCTGCATTTGGCTTTGTTTGTGTGATGCATTCAGTTAAATCATGTACTTTAATTTACTTGTGAGTTGTGACATTTGTGTGTTCCCATTCCAAGGATTGCTTTGATCCTCTGATCGTGTGTAGCCATCCCCAGTTGTACTGGGAGTATATTAATTCATGAATTCGTATAAGCTTTTGACATGAATGCCTACCTGTTGCCATCGGCACTATCTATTAGACTACTACTACAGGTAACCGTTGCTGCATTTTTTTTTACATAGATCGAAATGACCGCCATTTTTCCCCCTCTTCTTTCTCATGAGGTTGTTTACCTATTGGAATATAGTTGTGTACAAATGTCACAGGAAATAAACAATTTTTTAAAGAAAACCTGACCTGTGAATTATTTATGATGCTAACGCACCACATCGCAGAAAGGAAAGGATGACATTTACACCACAGATTGTAACAACTAGTGTCTTTCTTTTGGAACTGCAAGCAGCCAGCAGCTGAGTGAGGTTATCAGGCAGCCTAGAAGAGAATTTTTTTTATTTAATATTAATTTTAAATCTTTTTTTCAAAACTAATCCTGTACATTCTCTACGTGGTATATATATGTGGTGCTGATCCTGTACAGCGTCGCCGATGGCGTTAGCTTCATCGTGGTCTGTGTGATGCTTGTCAGAACTCTAGTCAAGGTTTATCAGTGGCATCCATGACGGTGGCTTCCTTGCGGACTAGGACCAGATCGATATTGCCGATTACATGGACTCGGAGCACGAAACAAGCGGCGGTGAGCTGCCGCCTTACGATCCTGTCAGCATGACTGGCTACCGCTACTTGGTGAGGCTGAAGCCCAAGGGCCACGAGGTATTCAACCTGGAAGCTCCCCGCTATGCATCATCACTAAAGTATTTTGAGGTGATCACCATAGACAACATATGGCAGGAGGGCGGCGGCGACGAGAGGCCTATTGGTCGTGATTGCAAGGATGTCTGCCTCTCCTACGCTCTGTCTCTCTCTTATTGACAAAAGCGCTTGTTTGGGTACAGCTGTGGTGAATCCAAATAGCAGAAGACCCCACGATCTTGTCTTCGAAGGCCTGCCGCGGGACGAGTGCTGCTACAGGTACTACAAGCTCGATAGGTTCGGTCAATGCTATACTACTCCCTCAGTTTCTCCGCACATGTCATTATAAGATATTATATTTTCATCAAGTCACAACTAAAAAGAAAAATATATATCCTCCTTTTTATTATATCACTTATTGCCTTTTAGATCATGTGTCACACTAGTAAATAGCATTAGAAATGTAGTTTACCATCATTTTTTTTATTCCTTGCATTATATAATCGAGCTAGATTACAACTAACTCAATAAACTAACCAACTAAATTTTATCCTCTGAACTAACTTATCAAACAAACTAAATCTTATCTCTTAACTTATGATTTTAACGTCACAAGTTTATCTCTAATATTTCCCCTCTAATCTTAACACACCAACTGTTACTAATCGAGACAATCGGTCTCAACTACGATTTGTCTAACTCATACTCGACATAGGATGGAGAACACATCTCCTCAATATTCTGAACTCATCTTCGACGAACTTGACTCTAGACTGCGAACACATCTCTTCAACGTCCCAGACTCAACTTCGACAAATTCGATTTTGGACAGCGAACACATCTCTTCAATGCCCCAAAGTCAACTTTGACGGACTCGACTTTGGACGGCGAGCGCATCTTCCCAACGTCCCAAGGTCAACATTGACGGACTCCTTTTGGCACACGTAGTGGTTTCCTTTTGATCTTCTTATGCAGCATGATCTCTTCTGATACACACGATATCTCTGAAGAAACTCGCAAACGTTTATCTTGTAGACACAACTCGCACACGAACCTACATAATTACACATAGTGTCTCATAGACATAACTAACAGGAGAATGTGTAGCACTAAGGCCATTCACAATGGAAGTTTCATTCTCATTAAATGACATGACACATCATCATGTTTGGTGACATGGCAAGGTAATTATGAAGAGAGAGATAGAGAGAGTTTCATGGGAGGTGAGACAGTTTCATCTAGATGAAACTCAAGATACACGGTTACCTAGATAAAAGCTGACGTGGCACTCTTGAAAACTGGGAAATGAAACTCTGCATTGAGAATGGCCTAAAAGGACATAGTACTACACCACCTGGCTCGTCACGGTGGCGGACACCCTAAGCACGTCCACCACGGTGTCCCACGCTTGCCCCTTTTGCTTGCATGCTAGTACTGCCACCAGGGAGGTTCTTCTTTCTATGCATCACAACGTGACGTACTTTTCTTTTCACTGCTGCAGCCACCAGGGACCTCTCATGCCGTTGTTGCTGCTTGTGTCACACCGTAGGAGCCTCTGCTGCTGCCTCTACGTGTGACCTCCTCGATCAGGTCGTGGGCGTACACGTCCTTCCGCAGCCGCACGGCCGGATAAACCCTTCCTACTTCTGGTCTTTACGAGCGCGGCTACTTGTCACTGCACGGAGAAACCCCCAAAACGCGTTGCACTGCCCAGAGGTCGCCAACCTCACTTCGCAGGTCAGCGAGGCAGACGTTTGCATGCCACGCCTCAAAATGTTGCACCACGCGGTTGGCCGTTTTGATAGTCTCCTCCTCTCGAAGCAATGGCTAGGGTTTTTGAATATGAAGCTCTGATACTAATTGTTTAAATTACCAGGAAATTTTACCGACGTCATCAACGTAGCTCGCCGTCGTTTTTCTATTTATTCCTTGCTTTATATAGTCAAGCTAGATTACAACTAACTCAACAAACTAACCAACTAAATCTTATCCTCTAAACTAACTTATCAAATAAACTAAATCTTATCTCTTAACTTATGATTTTAGTGTGACAAGATTATCTTTAACAAATTCCATAAGACGGACAGGAGCTGAACTGCCAAACACCATACTGCGCTTCCTGCCTTCCTCCCACTACCCGCAGTTCAGTTCTGCGCTGCATGCGCCACGAGAGAACCTATATAAGATAGAGCTCGATCATGCAACGCGGTACACATATGTTAATTCTATTTGCGAAATATATATGTGTGATGATTAATTTGACAACAATATAATATATGTGTGATAATTTGTAGACAACAATATTTGTTATGGAACAAAGTATTATGAGAGTTTGTTTCATTTGTGATAGGAGATGCAACATAAGACCTACAAGAAGTGTAACGAAGAGACGCGAGATGCATATTGCAAAGCAGTGGATGCGAACAGACGACACTGTAGGTTGTGGAGAATCCACGCAAGTAACGCGTAGCCCTAGAGCAGCATATGAAGGTCACAGTATGGCGCAACACGTGAGGAGGTCGAGGTGCGGGTGTCACGCGAGGTCGCAGATGTAGGAGGCGAGTACGCGAAAGACAGTGATACAGAGGAGACGAGATGCGTAGAGATCTCGTAGATGACAACGCAGTATGACAAATGGTCGTAGACGAGGGCCTGTTTGGGGAGCTGTGCTTCAGCTTTGGGCTAAAAGCTCCCCAAACAGCATGGCTTCAAAGCGGTGGGAAGCTAAGCCACGCCAGGCACCCCAAAAGTGAAGTCTGCCGAGGAGGAGTTTTTCACCGTGGCTTCGCTGACCACCTCCTATCTCGGTCGCTCTGCCTTATCAACCTTCGCCACCCCACCTTGCTGCCTCCACGTCACCTCCCCACTCGGATACCGTTGTACTTCGCTATGTTGTTACCTCCCCGCTAGGTTGGCCCCCCAAAAGCTACAGCTGCAACCACCAGTTTGCCAAACAGCATAACAAGAAAAACCACACCACTACCACAACAAGCAATAACCAGTTGCCAAACAAAGATAACAAGAAAAGCCACGACCACTACCATACTGTTTTATAGCCCAACAAACCAAAAGCAATTTTTCAAAATTACAGCTCCCCAAACATGTGTGAGTTTTAGATATATGTATGTATTGGACTAAGTGTAATTGGATCAGGTGGATATGTATATATGCAGTTCATTAGAAAGGAGTTTAGAGTTAGCCTTAAGTATGAAAGGCAGAGGAGGAGATCTCCCGGGTGGTTGTTGCGAGCCGCACAAAACAGAGGAAATAACGCGGCGGCTGCTGCGCAAGCAAGAAAGTAGAGAAGTCACGCCAGGTCACGATTACGAGTGAGGCAGGCAGCCAGATCAGGTGGCGAGCAGCGTGCCCCAAGCAGCAGCAGTGCGACGCCCTAGCGCGGTAGAGGAGAGGAGCTACGCTATACAGCAAGCAGAGAAGAGAAGCCTCTCCAGCCGGACGTACACGCCATCAGAAGAAAGCGATCGACATCTACAGGGTGCTGGTCTAGTGCATGCATATGAGTTAAGAGATCAACACGCTAGCAGTGGACAACAAGATAACAGGAAACAGAGGAGATAGAAAAGTGAGAGAAAAGAGAGAAGAAGAGAAGAAAATTTAAGAAAAAATTTAGGGATTATTTGAGAGTTATGCTTTCATGTAAATGGATTTATTTGTGTGTTCTTTGATAAAAATCAGTGAGTATGGATTCTAATCTAATAATTCATGTTTACATATAATTGCTTTCTAGTATGCATGTTTAATCTAGTTTTCCTTTAGGGTCTTAGATTAATTATTCTAGATTTAATCTTTAAGTTTGATCATTATTTTAGTAATTTTTAGAATTAGTAAAAGATAAAAAAAATTAGATTTAGATGTTACTGTGCACCAAATTCACTTCTGTTTGGTGCGCCTCAATCCTTCAATCGCAGGCTCGTAGCAAGGTCAGAGGACAGCAAGAATCCAACTCGAGAGGACCGGTTCCCCCATGGAGGCGGAGGACGGCGAACAAGCGGTACCGCTGCACGTGCGTGAGTTCGACGGCGCCCGCGACCGCGCCGGCGTCGAGCGGGTGGAGCGTGCCTGCGAGGTGGGCCCCAGCGGTGGCAAGCTGTGCCTCTTCACCGACCCCCTCGGCGACCCGCTCTGCCGCGTCCGCCATTCACCGGCGTACCACATGCTCGTACGTAGCCCACATGCGTACGGACTCGATCATTGTTCTTGCATGAATTGATCACTCAAGTGAGCTCTTGCACTATCACTCAGCTCTTCCGTGGTAAATGCGTCAGGTCGCGGAGGCCGGGGGCTGGCCCCTCGGCACGGAGATCATCGGCGTCGTCCGTGGTTGCGTCAAGACCGTCGTGTGCGGCCGCAGCCAGCTCTTCTCCAAGGTCGCCTACCTACTCGGCCTCCGCGTCTCCCCTCGCCACCGGTAACTACTACTTTCTGATCAATCGTCACGCCGTCGACGCATTGCGGTTTAATTGATTGCACTCAGCTATAGCATGCATCATCCGATCCACACAGGCGTAAAGGGATCGGAACGAAGCTGGTCGAGAGAATGGAAGAGTGGTTCCGGCATATGGGCGCCGAGTACGCCTACGTCGCCACCGACAGGGACAACGACGCCTCGGTGCGCCTCTTCACCGGCCGCTGCGGCTATGACAAGTTCCGCACGCCCTCCGTCCTCGTGCACCCGGTGTTCCGCCACGACCTCACGCCGCGCCACTGCGCCTCCGTCGTCCGCCTCGACCCGCACGAGGCCGAGATGCTCTACCGCCGGCGCTTCGCAGCCGTCGAGTTCTTCCCGCGTGACATCGACGCCGTGCTGTGCAATCCGCTGTCGCTGGTCACGTTGCTCGCGGTGCCGGCCGGGACGCGGTGGCGCGGCGTCGAGGAGTTCTTGGCGTCCCCGCCTGCGTCGTGGGCGCTGGCTAGCATGTGGAACTGCAAGGACGCGTTCCGCCTAAGGTGCGCGGCGCGCGCCACGCGGGCCACCGACCGCGTTGTGCCGTGGCTCGGCATCCCGTCCATCCCCAACCTGTTCGAGCCGTTCGGGATGCACTTCGTCTACGGCCTTGGCGGCGACGGTCCAGGTGCGCCACGGCTGTCACGCGCGCTGTTCCGGCACGCGCACAACGTGGCACGCCACGCCGGAGCGCGTGTGGTGGCCACCGAGGTTGGCGCGTGCGAGCCGCACTGGCCCCGGCTCGGCTTGGAGGACCTGTGGTGCATGAAGCAGCTCGCCGACGGCGCGCTCGGCGACTGGACCAAGGCGCCGCCGGGAGCGTCCATATTCGTAGACCCAAGGGAGTTTTAGTTAGCTGAGCTCTCCTGTTCACTAAAACGGTTTGAGATACGTAGAGTTAAACTTTTAAAACTTTAGCTAGCTGTATCTTTTTAAATATGTAGATTGAATACTTGAAAATCATACGTGTACATTCGTCTTGGAGCGTACTTTTATAATATTATAATTTTATTTGACTTTTTAAATATATTACATAGAAATTAATGGTTAAAATTGAGTTTTGAAGGCCGCGTCGATGTCTAAAACGACTTCTATTTGAACAGGAGAGAATAGTTTCGATCTTAGATTTATCGTAGATCTCGCATCCGACGGCCGAGAGTTTTGTCTCAGCTCCAAGAGGACCCGTCTATAATTTCGCTTTTTTTGGTCAGTTTTTAACGGTGGAGAACGGAGAATATTCGTGTGTGTTTATACGAGTGGATGGATAATTGGATACGAAATTACGAATGGCCTTTTTGTTTTGTGGGCAAAAATTGGTCACTTTCTTCTCTCTCTCTGACCTTTTTGGTTAACGAACTTGCATGGATGTTCCTTACTTGACTCCTTTTGCTGAGCCAGACACACTTCACAGCCGAAAACTCTGGGCTTATCCTGCAAAAATTACGGACAAATGAGAAGATGTGATTGATGACAGTGCATACGATCGATGCTTTCTTTCTTGGGTCCAGATCTTGTACAGGTAACCGTTGAGAGTTTGTGTACGTAGGTGCAACAGGTGTGTGGCACTTGTGCGCCTGCACGATCATCCGAGCTAGAAAATGGAATCTTAAACCATTCCCTATTAGCTTGATGTTATTTCAGTCACAGGTGGCATAATGTTTTGCATGGCACTACTGTCTGTTCTAAGTAAGGGTGTGTTTGGTAGAGCTCCAGCCCTATCAGATCCGTAAATCTGGTGGAGTTAGGTATTCCTAGTTCCACCAGATCTGTGAAGCTAAAACTGTGAATACATTGAGAGTATTTAGATGGATCATTTTGTTTACATTTTAAACCAAAAATATAAACTTAATTCACTTAATTTATTTTAGTCTACAATTTTCGAAAGTTTCGAAAGTTTAACTCTACATATCTCAAACCGGGGTGAACTTTTTCCCTTAAAAATTTAGGAAGTCGGTCTTTTTAAGCATCTGAAAGTGAGGGTCATGGCCTGTCGCCCAAGATCCACATCAACATCGATCTGGACGGAGAGTGCTGCCGATCTGGGGGCCATGGCATGGCATATATACATCGACTGCTAACTTCATCGTGTCACTCTCGGTCGATGGATGGGAACGAATGGACTTACTGGCCGTGACAAGTTTGGATGGATAGATTAGCGCCCAAACTATTGCATACTACCGTATGTAAGGCCTGGAGAGTTCCCGGCCACTCGGCGCGTCACGTCGTGTTTTGGGCGATGTGGCTGTATGCCTGAGCGTCGCGTAGCACACGTGAGCAGCGAAACGCTCGCCCGTGCGTAGGGCTGGCTCAGCGTTGATCATATATAGCTCATAATCTGTCAAGTTCATGCATCTCTTGTCATCAAAGGGAAGGCAACAGTCAATCCATCATTCAGAAAGGTAGTTAGTCCATGTGTCACAGGCTCCATGCCGACACATTGTTGCTCAATTTCGCATGAATTATTATATACGGGCCTGATGATCATATATAGCTCATAATCCGTCAAGTTCATGCATCTCTTGTCATCAAAGGGAAGGCAACAGTCAATCCATCATTCAGAAAGGTAGTTAGTCGGTCCATGTATCACAGGCAGGCTCCATGCCGACACATTGTTGCTCAATTTCGCGGACAGTTGTCCAGCTCTCTGCCTTGTGGGTGTGAGTGGAAGCTATATAGATCCATGTTTATCTTCAAGATTTTGACCTAAACCGATCCAGACAAACCCAATCCTGATGTTTGTGGTAACAGAGAATGCAGCTCCACCGTACCTGTATGAATCATATATGTACGTTGTTTAAAATGGAGCGTATGGTGTGTAAAAATATATAGTGATGTATATAAGCACTTCTCTTATAAGGATATTCAGTACGTCCTAGGAAACAATACAATTCTCGTAGCTGAACAACCAGAAGGAGAGACTGTTCTTTTACGGAGTAACAGAAGACTGTGCTCCTACCCTAATGGGAGAATTTTCCCCGAAATATTTAGTTCAAGTTTGTGCTGCCCCTAAAAGGAGAATCTAGCTAGCTAGACCAATTCGGATGCTAAAGAAAGATCACATTCTTGGCTCATGCGCGCTTAATCCCTTCAGTCTGCAAGGCATAAAATCTTTGGTAGGGTTGGAAAGAGTTTGAAGCCTTGAATAATAAACTGATAGTCGTAGATCAATCCTAAGAATGTTGAGAATATTCGAAGAACAATCACATAATAGATAACATAAGATATATATGACTTAAACTTTTCTCTTTATTAATCATAGATTAATTCTCTTATACAACAGGATGTTATATTTATACCCAAAACCCCTTTGTTTTTTTTTTAATTCACCGACCAAAACCAATAATCCGATTATATCTCAACGTAACCAAGTGTCCGGTTATATCAAAGGAACATGAAGAAGGTATAATGGCTCACTTCTTTTGCTGCTGTATAAATATATACTAGCCATTTGTTTGTGCGTTATAACGAAAACTCAATTTACGATAAAAAGTTTATTTGCAAAGAGTACCAACAGTGGCAAAGGTGGGTAATTAAAGAGCAGTGGCAAAAATGAGTAATTTTGATAAAGTGATGTGAAAAGAAACTCTTATTTTATACAGTAGAGATTCTCTGCTCAATAGGCCACCCACCCATTATTTGTGTTGATTCGGAGCATCTGTTCCGAACAAACAGACGCAAAAGACACACCGGCAAACTAAGCACCTTCTTCCAAAATGAAAGGAGCAGAAAAGAAAAAGGATACATTGGCATACAGTGCCGAGAGCAATAAGGTCTTTTTACGTAGCCCTCTGAATATGATTGCAGCAGTTACATGACCACTACTCCACTAGTGTTGATATAGCAAGGACTTACTGTGAGTAGTATTTTCCACAAAGGTAAAAAAAAATGTAATGCAGAGTCTAAGGTGAGCTCTGTCACAGCCAAAGAAGAAGGGAAAAAAAAGAACCGTGGCCGAGTAAGTAACATTACCATCTTACCCTTCCTTTGTATTTTTTGAGAAACTTACCCTTCCTTTGTAGGAGTAGTAAGCAGGTGTAATCTGTTGGGCCGTGCGGGGGCCCACCTCGAGACCTCCTTTTCGGCTATCGCTATTTTGGAGCTGCATGTCGGCGTCTGTTTTTGCCCGCGAATTGAGAAGAGTCCAAAGAGGGTGGGCCCACAACTAACCTGGACCTACACTTTCACGGCCCAGCATGTCTCCCCTCCCAGCGGTCGGTGGGCCCCTGATATCTGCCACTGGGTCGAAACATATCTATCGCCCATCTCTGGTAGTAAAGACAAACAAGGCGCCTACTCCGCTCAATCATTCCTCCAATGGAATCATTCCTCCAATGACGCCTACTCCGCTCAATCAGCGTATCAAATGCTGTTCGCCGAGAGCATTCGTACATCTTTCGTGACTACATTCTGGTCGGCATGGGCGCCGCTAAGATGCAAATTTTTCATCTGGCTAGCGCAGCATGATCGACTATGGACGGCACAACGATTGCAGATTAGAGGATGGCCCAACCAATATTTTTATCCAATGTGTTACCGAAGCTTAGAAATGACTCTCCATCTCCTGGTTGAATGCCCCCAAGCCCGAAAGTTATGGTCGTCTATTGCGCGATGGGTCCGCATTCCGTCACTCCGGCAGGACACGCTTGGCACTTCTGATTACCCGTTGAATTTCGAGCAATGGAACCTACGTCGGCTAAACTGCCCATCAGTGCTCCGGAAAAGGCGTCAAAAGTTTAGTTATTCTCACCTGCTGGAGCTGGTGGAAAGAGTGTAATAATAGAGTTTTCCGCGCGTCGTACGCGACTAATGATGAAATCCTTCAATCGGTTAAGGATGAAGCTACTGCATGGACGTTCGCAGGGGCAAAGCAACTCTCAAAATTGTTAAACCGCCCTATCTAGCAAGCAAACTTTCTTGTAACTCGTTTTTCTTTTTCTCTTTGGTGCAGTATCCTGCACCTTGTAACTCTTAAAAACCTTGTCTTTATTCTTCGCCTCTTCTCAATATATTAACAGCTCGTCTGTTCTTAAAAAAAAAAAAGACAAACAAGGCGCCCGCCATATACTAATAGAAGCCTCGGCACAAATGGAAATGGTCCCTTGAGTGCACATTTCCTGCTCCAATGCTGCTGTCGATTGCTCCTGCCGCGGTCCCGTATTGCAGTAGGAGACAAATGTCTCTTGCCACTGCTGGCGTGGTTTAGATGTATGTTAAAAATACAATGACGACATAGAAGAGACTTATATACCCAGCGGAAGAGAGAGAGAGATGGAGGCGCAGCAAAACCAAGAGACTAATTGGCGGATTTGCTTTGCTGTCTGCTGATTTCATGGAGAGCGCGGGCAAGACGAACCGGTGCGCCGTCTACGTCGGCGACATCTCCGCTGCGTCTCCCGTCTTACCGATTGCGGCAACAATGTGCAAGAATTTGTCAGGTACTTAAACAAGCAACTTCTTTACCGGCATTGCTTCTTCCAATTCATCTCCCAAACTACAAATTTGATTTGCCAGACTTGTAATTTTCCCAGCAAATTCATCGACAGTTTCTGCTTTCTTCATGCGGCAGGGCTTCGAAATCACTTTTCAATGTCTGGACAGCGCCATCTTATCTTTTCTTCTTTCCACGGCAGCACCATCCGTGGGTTCTACTGCATCCCAGACGCCTTGTGCGTCCATGAAAACTTCCATCTTGATTGCCCAAGTGGAATAATTGGTTGAAGTCAACATTGGGTACCCTCCTTCGACGCCGCCCTGTCGATGATCGACATCGGATGAACTAGATGGGATGAAAAATAAGATGGCTCTGACACACTTGTTGTAACACACTTCAGAAAATACTGAAGATTGTGCACTATTCAAGTTCGGAGAACGAACTCGTAAGCACGAAGCTTCAGAAGAACGACAGGGAGGAGGCAAGTAGAATTGGTGCTGCGCTCCAACTGCAGCGTTTTCGATTTTTCTTCATTAGCTTAAATAGAAATACTAGATTACAAACTACCAACTAACTCCTCCATTCAAATGTACCAGGTTATATCTGCAGCAAACTACTTGATCTAAACAAACTGAAAACCAAATTACAGATAGACTAACCAAAGCAGAGTTCGGCAACAACCCAAACTAAATAAGTAAATACTGTTGCTTATCTCGGCAACCAGGTACACCAGGCTTAAGTTCAACAGAGTAGAGAGAGAACAAGATGATCAGAAACCAATCTTGTGGGTTCTCTTCTTCCTGGTGGCGACCGTACGCTGTGTCTTACGTACCTCACAGTTATACACGCAGCTGTAGTAAGGTGGTATCTGAGACCTCCATCCAAGAACATGGAATTCTCCTTGAGGTACAGCAGCGCCTAAAATGATATCTTGCAGTGTCACCATGGGAGCTGAATTATGGCTAGAGGTTTTCATGTTGTGAGCTTCGTTCCTAGCATAGCGGCCTGTTAGATTATCGAGAACTAGTATAACATGTTCAGATGTTCCTCTGTTTGGTGCGATGAGATATTTTGGCCCGGTCACTTGCCAAGGATCGGCTGGACATGCACCAGACACATGCGGATTTTTCTTCCTGAATTTTACGAGTGTTGCGAGAGCCAAGCTCCAAAAGCGAGGGTTGACATTTGATCTCAGTAATCCGCTGAAGATGTTTACAGGATGAAAACACCCATCCGCCTCCTTGGCCATGTCCATGGCTATTGAAACCAGCTTGGGGTGCTCCAAAGGGTCCGTGCTTCCAAACGCACGCACCTTGAAGAAGTACCAGTATGCTTCTCGACTCAAGTACTGCAACCTGAGAGGCTGTGTAGTTCCGAAACTGGCAATCTCGTTGGATCGACTCGTGACAATGATTTTACTGTGACCTGTAATGCAACTTTTGGAAGCTGAGTACAAGCTTCCCCATATACCCTGATCAATGTCCCCATCTAGTTCAACAACGATCAATCTCCTTTCTCCATCCACTGCACGGTTCTGATGCTTAACTATACCACCATCCTTGAGAGTCGTTATGTTCCTATCTGTAAGATCTTCCCTGCTGAAGAACATAATTTGTGAGAAGCGATTACGCACCCTTTCGTCAATGCAGGCGTGCTCGACAAGGGTGCTCTTTCCAACTTTTCCCAGGCCAATGATCGGTAGGACAGCCAGATGTTCAGCAGGTGGAGTCTCTGCTTGCAACAGAAAGCTCATGACACGTTCCATCTCCAGCTGACGGTCGAACATGCAATTGTCCAAAAACGAGTACATGTCGTATGGTTGACGGGGAAGCTGAGGATATCTACTTGAGAACATGACGAACTCATTCACATCTCGGATGGTGGTTTCTAGGCCTCCAATAATTTGCTGCAGCTCTTTCGCAGTCTGACGACTGCCACTAGACAAACAGACACGCTTTGCACGATTGAATCCTGACAGGGCAAAAGAGTGACTCACCTGCTGCTGACTTTTGGCCTTGTCTTCTTCATCGGCTCGGCATCCGAGGGTGTCAAGGGTGTAATAACCTCTGTACATCTCTTTTTTCAGTATGTTCAGTTGCTGTATCATCGCTTGGTTGGCGATGTGCCGCCCTCTGCCTCCTCGATGATGACACGAACCCGTAGCAGCAGCCGTCGCAAGCTTTGAAGCTTCTCCTCCATGGTTGGCGCCGTCCGGTTCAGGTATTTTTCGATGAGAAAAGACATGGATCTACCAGCAAGTTCACCTATAATAGCAGAAATAACTACCTCCATGTTGAGAATTTGCGGTCAAATATGGATCCACCGTCACTAAAATGGATCACCAAGAGCTAGATGAGGGACATTATGTTTTCTGAAACTTTTACAGTGCCAACTGTTAGCCTTATCTTTCACTATGCCTCGTGTTCCAACAAGTAATGAATAATTGGAAGTCAACTGCAGCTTATTGGGTTTGCAGATATAAATATGCCACGTTGCTTTCGCTGCATTTCCATAGAAATTCATGACTCCTTTTTGAGACTAGTAGAAATTTTTAGGGGCTTGCATAGAAATTCCTGACCTTTCTAAAACTCATAGGAAGTTCGTGGTTCTTGCGTAGAAATTCTTGACCGATGAGGGATGGTATTGCCCCCGATCAACAATTACTGATACAACATATACAGAATGGAATTTATGAGGTGAGCATAAATCAAACCATCAAATCTCTAAGTAATTTTCAAATCTAACCCTTAAAAATTTAGGATACACCAAGGATCTGCAAAATTTATGTACGTCTTGGGCTGAAAATAAGTGACTATTACTATATATTGTGAAAGACAATAGACATTTAGGTATAACAAAAGTACAGCACAAATACACAATTAAAAATAAATTTGAATTTCAGACTTAACATTTCAATAAAATAGATAAAATATGTCAAAACAACATAGCGTAGTGGAGTGGTAGAAAAGTTAATGCCTAATTAACAAAGGTTCGGTGCATATTAGACTATCATATTTTCATTAACAATAGAACAAGAATCTGAACCTGTAAAAAATGAAATAGTACATGTAAATTAGGCACACAAAACTACGAAAATAACTATTAAGGCAAATTGCATTAGAAGAATATAACATACCACTAGCACAAAGACTACAAGGTAGTTGTTGCTTACAAGACCTCATACTTTGAAAACGACGTAAAATCTTGTTATATTCAATGCTTGCAAATAGTTTAGACGTGTTGCTTTCAGTTTACAATCCAAGAGTATTGCTCTCTAGTTGTGTGCAACAGTCCTTGTCAGATTGGGCAAACTGGTGACACAAATTTCAGATAAGTCCACGCATTTCTCCTTACCTCTGAAAAGCAATGCAGGCCCCAGTAAAGAAAATTATTGGGCTTGGTTAATTCTGATTGTACCAGTTAAGTTGATCTGTTGGTCGAGCATTGTCTGTGAAACATTTTGCCCAGGGAGAAGAAAGCATCTTGACTGGCTGAGACCAGCTAGCTTGAGAATCCTGGCAAAGTTCAGGTCACACTCACACCGTCCCTGCAAGTTTACCTTTACAATGCATATAATTTCTCAAGCAACAGGAAGAGGAATACTGGGGAAAAATAAGCATAATTTTTGTGGAACAACTTTGCATGTCCCCTACCTCCTGCATCTCTCTTGACAGCCGCAACCACCCTGCGATGCAAGCACAAATGCACAATCATAGGGCAGCCAGCCAAGTTGCTGACCATCGTGCCGTGTGTGAATTCTGAACTGAAACGCACAAGGGATATTTATTATATTATTAAAGCAAAAAATTAAAAATTTAGAACCACTACGTTCGCTCTCAAGACTAGAAAGTTAGAAATAAAAATTTGCATACTAGAGAACAATTATACGTAAACATGAATTAATAGATCGGAATCCATACTCACTGGTTTTCATCAAAAAAAAAAAACACGTATATGGACCTCACTGGTTTTCACCACTGCACGGAGGAAGTCATGCATGTGCTGCTACACCACGTTATGGACTGCCCCCCCACAGCCGCTTCCTGCTCTCTCTTCTCTTCTGCTGCCACAGCCGCCTTGCCTTCGTCAGAAGCTCTGCCGCACGGAAGGAGTAGCGAATCTGCTGCACAACTCTAATTTTTGCACCGCCGGACGCCGCTATTGCTTCTTTTCGTGCGGCTCCCCACAAAGCCAGGAGTACCCTCTCCTATTTATACTCAGCAAACTCTAATTTCTTATCCCTAATTACTTGGCCCAATTACATAAGGCCTAACACATGCACACCGCCCAAAACTCATACATATGCATGCGTATAGTCCACCAGCCGTTCTCGCATGACTCACTCGTCTCGCGACGCCCATCGACCGCTACACTACGTCGTCCGTCTGCGTAGACCTCTACGCATCCCGTTTTGCTGCACCACCCGCGTCTTTCGCGTGCTGCGCCTCCTGCACCTACGATTTCATGTACTACCTGCACCTCTGTGACCTTCGCGTGTGCTTCTCTCAGGCTACGCACCACCTGCACGGATTCTCTTTGACCTGTAGAGTACGTCTTCCTGCGTCCGCTTACGCTACAACGTGCATCTCGCGTCCCTGCGTTGCACTTCCTGTTGCCTACGCTGCATCTCTTGTCACAAATAAAACGAACTCTCGCAATACCTTATTTCATAACAAATATTATTGTCACATAAATCATCACACATATATTAAATTGTTGTCAAATTAATCATCACAATATAAATTTCGCAAATAGAATTAACATACATCCAAGAGGAACCCCATATCGACAATGGGGCGAGAACCACGAGCATCGCCATCTGCAACATGTTATTGTCACGCACAGGATCACAGATGTTAGGAGGCCCAAATCTTTTGCATGATCAAAATCCAAGATATCCAGTCTCACACTGATCAGTGTTAAACGACTCTATATTCAACATGGTGATGTGAAAAGATACGTTTTCCTTCCGTACATTTGCATTTGCTAACTACGAGAAAGACGTCTGTGCATGCTCCACTGAGAAAAAAAAATTCCCAGAGACATGTATACATGCACGAACCAATCAAGATTTTCTGCAATCAGTTCCTAATATTTTTCTCATGTGAAGTTACTTGCATGTACGTGTTGAAAAGAAAGTTGGACATGTAACATTGTGACAAACTGACAATCCCCGAAACATGTATATATACTAGGCAGGGTAGCGTGCTATTGCACGCCGTGCTGTGTGGGCGTGGAGAAAAATCGACGAAAGGGCGTAAACACGATTTTCAACATATTTCTCACTCCGGAAAACAGCAGAAACTGAGTTACAGGGGAAAAAATAGAGAGCAAAGAGTGAATGTTACCAGGGAGGGGGACAGGGCGAATGCGCCCAAGACACCTTTCTCCTCCAGCAGCATCTCTCATGCAATTAACCATCCTAATTAAAAAGCAAAATCAACTTCTACTTACATAAGAGCAAACTGACCCCAAACCTTAATTGTAAGACCCCCTATTTTTGATATTAAATACCAATAATGGGTTTTATGTGTATACAGTACTAGTCCTATGATCAGTGACTAGTACACATATTTACAATATTGATATCACATCTATACAATATGTGCATATATTCAATAAGTAAATTTTTTTTGGTTTACAATCCAAAAGTACATATATATTGCAGTGGAAAAACTAAAAGACTTGTAGTTTACCCAATACTCCCGCAGGCAACTGACAAAATATGCCCTAGAAATATTCGTCGTTATCCCCAAATCCTACGTCAAAACAGATTTTGCAAGGGTATTCTGGTTTTTCACCTAAAAGCAACAGCAATAGCAAGTTGAGTACTTTATGTACTCGCAAGACTTTTTGCAAATCCTATTTTATATGCAGGCTTGAACATGAGGAAGGCTGCTACAATTTATTTTGCATAAAGCCAACTTGAAATGTAAATACTGATTAATAGATTACAAACGGAATTTCAATAAAAGCAATTTTGACAGGTAAATAAAATAACAGTAATTGAGCATAAGTAATTAAATCCGCATACCTTAAGAACGTGATTAACACATTAAACCATTTTCCCGCCATAACATGGCATAAACCGAGTTTTTATGAAAATAAAACAACTAACTATGAGATGACTTTACCAATTGCCCTTGATCGCGGACGCGGCTAATCGATTAGATTTACACTCTGTAGAGAAGTATAGTTTTATCCACAAGAAATGATCAACCCTTTTGTCAAGTCGGTAACACACTTCCTTTGGTATGTCGGCAAGGAGATCATAACATAACCGTTATATTACCTAGCCCTAACTTTGCACCAGCCCGGTGACGTTAAACCCGTACTATGATGTAATGTTTGTACAGTCTCTGTACAGTAAATGATTAAGCATATCCATAGTATAGCACACACCGTTGTATCAAAAAACCGTTTAATCCATTATCACCTCGGTGTGGACGTCCCTTCAGGCAATCAGTCTTTGAGAGCCTATGCTACTCCAGCCTGCTAATGTGCAAAGCCACTTCTAAGTAACTTAATAGGTTAAGGTTGTCCCATACCACCTTATGGTTATAATGTTTCTTAGCCCTGAAAACAACCCATAGTTTGGTCCTTAATCCGACATGGGCGATATTTCTCCCTACACTACATACATGTCCCTTGTACAACCAGATTATTGCCAATAATTGTTAGCATGAAAATCATAATTTTATTTTCATTTTTAATAAATTACCATTAATCATATTAACCATCATGTCCATAATGCATCATAAATAGTAAAACCTATTTAGTGTGTGTTTCTAAAGCTTACTAAGCAAATGCACATATAAACGAGTATACCCGCTTATTATCACTACGAGTATCCATATCCTAGGGTTTTCAAGGTTCACATGTCAATTTCGATTAAGGAGATCCCAATAATAAAGGTATTATCTACTAGATTCCTCGAAATAGCAGAGTTTATAAACATAACGCATGCATGAAAATTTTTAATAAAACAATTTCAAAAACTGAGATCAACATGGTCAAAGGGAGGTGCTTGCCTTGTTGACCATCGTCAAAGTCGATCTCAGGGTCGTCAATGACCGTATCGGGGACGTCGGGTTCTACACGTTGTTTGATAATAACAAAGCAAATAACAAACTTTAATAGGGGCAAAAAGAAATTAGATGGAAATATCAAAATAATAATTCACTAAAGAAGCAAGCGTGATTTTTAGGGTTAAGGTTCATGATTTTATGTATTCAGATTTTAGTCTTTTCTTCATTCTCATTTCATTATTTGCACTTTTAGATTAAGCGATGATACAACTTCTTATTTTATATATCATTTTCCCTTAATTTACGAATTCAAGAGGCTAAAATTGTGTATTTTTATGTGTATAGTTTTGAATTCTAGATGCCAAAATTGTTTGGATTAGCAAAAAGATTAATATAGCATTAGCACAAGGTTTTGTGTTCTTAATGATATTCAGATGCAAAGCAATATTATACAAGTTTTAAATCCATGGTTAGGTTAGTTAAGTCTTTAAGAATACTTAGCAATCTAACTTCTCATGATTCATGTCTTTACTTTGTCATGTGTACACACACACATATACACATATATTCATATTCTTTTATATGGGTGAAGCTTATGGTTTTGATGCAAGATAAACTTGTGCACAAGATAATTATCCAAGGATATTAATAAGTTGGCTTCATGCCTAATTCTGAATCAGACGTATACATATATCACTATTAGTTACTTGCATGCATTTATCTTTTGCACTATAGTCATGATCTAATCATGTAACAGATTCAAGTCAAAATTTATTTCTTAAATATTTATGCATGTACAAGTATCCTACTGACATATTTATATCTTGAAATCAATTCCATCCTTTTTAGATTTCTTTTGCAAAGTTATTCATTTTTTAATATTTAGTGCATGGAAACCAACCTTTAATAGAAAATGATTCAAACAGAGTTGAAAATTAAATATTTTTACATATTTGGGTTTCTGGAAGCATGAGGATTACAATAAAATTGGTTTCATTAAAATCTAAGCTCATTTGCAAAATTCTTATATGAAACCCATTTTTATGCCTTCTCTTTAAATTTAAAATTCAAATTTGTGCAGAGCCATTTTTTAAAATGTTTTTGCATATTTAAAATATATATGATTTTATATGAATATATAAATTTATTTAACTAAATTTTGAGTCGAATTGTAAAAGTTATGAGTTTCAATCTTTAGGTTTTCTGAAATTTTCCACAAAGGGAAAGTGCTCTTTCAAAAAGGGAAAACGCATTTCCCTTTTTGGCCGCTCCTGACTCAGCTGCACTGACCAGTGGGGCCCGAGTGACAGCGATTCAAAAGAGCTAAGGCATTTACATGGCGGCCCCGCGTGTCAGTGGAACAAAAACAGAGAGCTTGACCATTGCTTCGCCGTCAGCGAGATGGGGCCGGAGGCCGGTGGGCAAGGGCATAGCAAGCATCAGTGTGATCTTGCGCCCACGATGATGGGTTCCACTACCATCGGCGGAGACAGAAAACATCCCGCCACCGTGGCCAGGCGGTGGAGGCCATGGTGGTAAGCCGCACTGGCGATAGAGATCTGATCATGCCTGAATGGTTTCGAAACTAGCATCTACGGATCATGATCAATCCGTTTTACCTATTAATGGCTGCGGACGACGCTTGAGCTGGGCTACCACCGTGCGTCGGTATCGGAGACGAAGAACAGAAGGGGGCGAGCTCCGAATGAAGATCATCCAATGTTTTTGATGGCTTTTAATCCATATGGGTTATTGGTGCTACGGGATCAAGTAATTTGAGTTTAATTGAATATTGGGTCCGGATTTTGGTTTTGGACCGAGCTCTGAAGTTTTGGCAATGGCGGATTGGTGAGGAATTGGAGGGTTCGGCTACGCCAGCAGGAAGTGTTTGGGGAGAATACTTGAAATTCTATTGTGATCTCAGGAGCACTATTTATAGACACGGATGGGGATGTAAACCCGGGACCAATGGTGATCTTCACCGAGTTCTTGCACTTGAACAGAGAAGGAATGGGCAAGCATTGCAAAACACGGGGAAGGCGGCTGCGTGGCATGGCAATGATGCTCCCGCGAGCTTCGCTGGTGCGGAAGGACTACGGATGATGCGAGCTACAGCATTCGAATTCTGCTTCAGGAACTCAGCGAACGTAGGAAGAAGAAGGACATGACAAGAGGCTACTGGGTGGGCCTAACAGAAGATCGGGACCAACGTGCAGTCTCAGGGAAATTGGCCGGCTGTTTTCCCCTGGCGTATGGGCCCCAATAGGAAACCGGTCCCACCTGTCGGAGAGAGAAAAGGGATTGATTTCAGGACAAGACTGGAAGCTGATTCGGATTAGTCGATGAATACATTAGCTATCTTCTCAGAAATTTAATGAAAAATTTAATGTATGTTCTTTGGATAATCTTATTTATCCTGACAAATAATTTATAAAAAATTATGACAGTACACTGTGCATAGATTTCTGTTTTCTGATTTTGATTTTTTTTGGGAGTTCATATCTGTTCAAAAATTTTTGAAACTTTTTTAAAGGTTACTTATGGTCATATTAATCTTCTGTAAAATTTTCATCTCAATATATTTTATATTTAATTTTATAAAATTCTGATATTTGCATTTTCAAATTATGAGTTTTTATTTTTTTGCATTTTTAATATTAACAAATTCATTTATTATTTATTGATATTTTTACCGTTGGTAGATCTATCCTTTTAGAAGATAATATAAAAATTTCAGATCAAGATTTCATATAATTTTCATTATATTCGACACTAGTACTATTACTAGTCAAGAATATTTAATTCCCTTTCTTATCATATTAAATTACTATGATATGACTTTTTAAATTTAAAATTGGGGTTCTATTGATTTCTTGAGATTATCCAGACTTTTATACAATTTATTGTTATTGATTTTATTATTGTTATTTACCTATTACTTATAAAGACTTTTCCGTTAAAGCAAAAACCATGGAAAATCAGAAAAATGCAGGAAAATTCAGAAAAACCAGAAAATGCAGGAATAGATATAATTAAATTTTATAATTCAATTTCTTACTTCATCTGAGATTTCAGGATGTTACAGCGTTACTACATGCTACTACCTTCGATTGGCAGTACTATAATTATTGCACAGCTACAAAGTGTTTATGCTTATTAGAATGTTTACCATCCTTGGAAGGTACCATCAGATCCATCTATCTATCTATCTATCTATCTATCTATCATAATATTAAAGCAGAGACAAAAGAAGCCACCATGTTTGTTCTCAAGACTAAAAATTCCCACATTAATAAGAGGAAAAAAGATATACACCGCTTGATCATGGTAGGTCCAGATTATAACATCTAGATTAGAAGAAAGAGTTTTTGTCATATATAATACAAGAGTTTGTATTATACAATACAAAAATAACTAAAATTTAGAATAAAAATAAAATGACATCGAAATTTGATTTCTATACGATTAAAAGAAAGAGTCCAAGTACAATAAAAAATTAGAACAAAAATAAAAGATAATTAATAATCTAATTTCCATACAAATATAAAAATAAAATTGAAATTAATAATTCTTTTTAAAATTCAGAATAAAATATAAAATATAATTAGTAATTTGATTGCCGACGAACATCAAAATAAAACTGAATTTTGCAATAACAATTAGTAGTTGTATTTGTATCTGAATTCCAACAAAAAATGGAAATTCAGATAAAAAATAGGAATTTGATTTCCATATGATTAAAATAAAGAGTCTACGTCAAGTACAATAAAAACCAAAATTCCCAAATAAAAATTAGTATTCGGATTTGTATACAAAATCCAATATAAAAATTGAAATTTGGATAAAAAATAGAATTTGATTTCCATAGGATTAAAATAAAATGTCCACGTCAAGTACAATAAAAACCAAAATTCCTTAAAATTTCTAGAATTTTCTAAATTCGAATTTTTTAATTTCCCTTTTTCTCTCTCGAGCCAAATCTTTTTCAGCCCGATCCTATTCCGCTTCCGCATCGTCCATCGTTGCTCAAGCTCGCTTCCTCGGCTCGGCCTTTCCTCCGCTCCGCTCGGCTTTCTCGTCGGCTGTTCTCCTACCCGACCAGCGTCGAAACCCTAGTGCCGTGAGCGTTGGATCTAGATCCAACGGCCATCGCTTCCTCAGAGCCCTTCGGTGTCTTGCGCGTGTCAGATGGGCTGCGTGGGCGGCCCGGATCTGACCACGTCGTTCCACCGCGCCGCCGCCGCCCGCAGCCCTAACCCTAACCGCCGCTCTCGGATTCCGCACGCAAGCCTGCCTCTCGAGGCTATTTAAGCCACCATCGCACCCCGCCGGAGGTTCCCCGCTCCGTGCCACACCCGCCGCCCCTCTCCGTGCTGCCCGAGACCTCTCCGCCGCCGAGATCTTCCTCGCCAAAGTTTCTCCGCCGTCCCAAGCTCTTCTCCGCAGATTTCCCTCCTCGCCGGTGAGCTTCTGTCGCATCCGTCGGTGCCACCGAGTCCCTAGCGTTGCCCTCTCCCAAACCCGCACCGAGCCGTGCCCGAACCGCTGCTCCTTCGCCGCCCGCAGTGTCGTCTTCTTCGCGTCCAGTGAAGCGCCACCGCCGTGCTTGCCGTCGCCTTCCGCCGCATCTCCGTTGTCCGATCGCCTGCCAGCGCACCAGATTGTGCCATGTCGCCGCAACCCGCAACCTGTTCTCCTGACGTTCGATCCCACGCCACCACTGGATGTGCGACGCGTGGCCGTGCCGTGTCAGCGCCGTGTGGTGGCCGCGTCATTGCCGAGTGCCTTGCCATGTCATCGCCACACTAGCCCTAGTGCTGCGTTGGCCGCCATGTCAGCCTAGTCTGCCGTGTCACCTTGCCATCTCCTCGGTGCTCTCGGTCCACCGTGAGCCGAGCCACTGACATGTGGGTCCCACATGTCAGTCGGCATTCATTTTCCTTTTTTTGTGTTTGCGAAAACCCGAAAAATCCAATCAATCAGATTGCGCCACGTGTCACCTCTTTCTGATTTTTCTGATTTTCTGATCCGAGAGACTTCCAGGAGCCCGTTCTCCTTCGTTCAAGCTTCAATTCCAGTGATTCAAATTTCTAAATTCATGATCTATGTTCCAGTACCATTATTTTCAATTTTTTTAATTTTGTTTGAATTTATTTTATTTATTTGTTCTCGTTTCACGTGTAGACGACGCAGTCGAAATGTAGGCGAATCAACAGTGAGGTAGAACCAATGAAGGCAACGAAGGCAAGTATTCCTTGAACATGTTGATCCTAAATTTTATAAAAACATTATGTTGTTTTAAATTATGCATGCTTATTATTTTGCGTAATGAACTTCAAATGTACCGTAAGGTTTAGCTAAATTCGGTTGTGGTATATCCTCATTGACATTATTTATGATGAACCTTTGTCACCCTAGATGATACTAGCTAATTTATGTGGTGATAACCAATAGTGTAGCATGGGACGGTAGAATTGCTTAATCCAGCTTAAATGTTTCGGGATTATGCCATTATGGAAAACTTTTCAAGCATTGTCTAACTTATTTGTGAAACTTGGCAATTGGTATTGCTGCCAGTATTTAAATGAAATAAAGTGGAAATGACTTAGACTGGGGTGGATGGATGTTTGTTGGGTGCTGGATGCACGAGACTTTGTAAAGTGAATATTCCGCCCTAGTCAATTAAGGACAAAGTATGTGTTACCATGGACTAAGTGCTACCATACAACCACAAGTCTATATGGGTACGACCTGGCTAATTAATTTGTATTTCTCGTTATTAGCTTTGCCATTTGGTAGGATGTGGGTGCCGGATGTAGACACTCGCAAGGCACAAGAGGGGGCTTTTGTACTAGGTGGCTAGAACCCTAACAGCGGTGTAGGCATATTCTACGCCGGGGTACCCTCTCCGCTACCGCCAGGCGAGCAGCCCATGTGGCGCCCTGGAGGGCGAGCGGGTGACCAGGCCCGCCTCCAGGTGAGCAGCCCACGAGGCACCCTGGTAGGCGAGCGAGCGACCAGCCTTGAAGACGTGCGCCGGACGAGCGGGGAGGCTTCATCGCGAAGTCTTCACCCGTGTCAGAGCTGTGTCAGGATCATTAATTGTGTCTGAACCCATTGACGACACGATAGCTCGTTCTTCTGACATCCCTTACCAAACCCGTCGCAGGCCAGTCGCTTCCCAGGCGGACCGGGCGAGGCCATGCCGTGGCACTGATAGTGAGGCTTAGGGATGGGGCTACAGTGACTGGTGTAATAAATGAGGTGAAATAAATGAGGTGTAATCAGAGTGATATCATGTTGACCCCTTTGCCCGAGCTGACCCGGCCTATATAAGGGAGCTCTGGTGCATGGGAAAAAGGGGAGAACAGAGAAAGCTAGAAGAGAGTAGAGCATGTAATCCAGTTCATCCATATCAACACGAATCAGTGCAGGACGTAGGGCTATTACCCATCCGGGGGCCAGAACCTGGGTAAAAACGATCATGTTCTTGGTCCCTCTACTGTTGTAGTTTCGCTGAGAGTGTCCGTAGGGTGTCTAGCCATGCAAACCCCTCCTATCGAACCCCAGACTCCGTCTAGGGAGAATACTATCTGGCCAAAACTGCTGACAGGGCGTGCCAGGTAGGGGGGTAGTGGATAGCTCACCCAGCCATAACTTCGACAAGTTTGGACCATCTTTCAGGAAGATCCTCCTTCAATGATGGGAAGTTCGCACTCGAAGCAAGGAGAACCAGCAAAAGCTAGCAGTGCCTGCGATGTGTCGCGCGGCATACCCGCCGGCTCGGGGATCATCGCACACCCTCCCGAGAGGGAGGCGGTGGAGTTCCCCCGGTGACGGTGGAGCAGCCAGTGCGGCGGCGGCTTGCTATGGAAGCAGCCACCCTGGCTCAGAACCTGCACACGGTCCGTCTCCTCTTGGACCACCCTCCGGTGGAACTTGCTGGAGACTCTCCGGCTGCGTCGTGGCTCCGACACCTCGCCGGTCTCATAGACGCGGTCCAGCTCCGTGTGGGGGTGCCTGATCGGTCGAGTACCTTCGGTACTCCACGATCAGGGCTACGTGCTGACCGCTCTTAGGCTTCTAGCCACCCGAGCGGGAAGCGCTCTGGCCAGGAGGGCAAGAGCAAAGGATAAGGTACCCAAGAAACAGGTCCCGTTTGCACGGGAGGCCGCGAGGATCTGAGGGTCCATCTGGAGAAGCATCACTGGCAGCACAGCGGTGATTTGCGCAATCTTTTGCAGCGTCGTCGCGTCCAAGGGCATGACCACAACAAGCGGATGGCTCCTGGGAGCGATGACTCCACCTCCGACGCTCGTCTTCAAGAGGCGGAGGAAGTTTTTTCCTCTGACTCTTTGGGGAGTCAAGATCCGCACTCACTGGCGCGGTCGCTGCACCAGGGTTCAGGTGGACGGGGCAACTCCCCCTACGGCATCGGATGCCAGGCGTTCCCTCGTCAACTGCGATGCGTCGCGTGGCCCGAGAGGTTTCGTTCGACATACATCGAGAAGTACGATGGCACCACCAACCCGGAGGAGTTTATGTAGATATACACAACGGTGGTGTGGGCCGCGGGTGGATCCAAAAAGGCCATAGCCAATTATTTTCCAATGGCCCTAATAGGATCCGCCCGCTCTTGGTTGTTGAACCTTCCCCGAGGGTCGGTGCACTCATGGGAGGGGTTATGTGACCTTTTTGTCGCTAACTTCTAGGGTTCATATGTGCAGCCAGGCATGGAGGACGATCTCCACGCTCTGGAGCAGGGAAAGGGGGAGTCGTTGCGTGACTTTATCTAGCGATTCAGTCACTGTCGCAACACCATCCCCAGGATCTCAGAGCAGTCGGTGTCATAGCCTTCCGGAGGGGCGTCCGGGACTAGAAGATGGGGGAAAAGATGGCTACCCGCAACGTCACCACCACCTTCGAGCTGTTCTCGCTCGTGCACAAATGCGCGCGGGCGGCAGAAGCTCGGAGGCAGGAGTCTGGTCCAGCCAGTGGCCACGGCGGAGACGAGGCCAGGACATCGAAGGGCCCTGGCTCCATGAGCAAAAAGATGAAGAGACGCGGAGCGGTTGGGCCCAGGCAGGTCTTGACTGCTGAGCGCGAGCCTAGGGACACCAGGCCGCGATGGCGCAATCGCCGCGACCGGTGGGATGATCGCCACGATCGGCACGCTGATCACCGTGGTCAGAGGGGCGACCACCGCGAAGAGAAGGAGGACTAACCCTTTTGCCCCATACACTGGACCAACATGCACGACCTGGCCAGTTGCCAGGTTGTGTGCAAGATGGTGGAAGAGCGGCTCAAGGAGCGTCATCCCCCCGACGACAATCCGGATGAAGACACCGCCCCGTTGGCTTTCCAGCAGGCGAAGCATGCAGTGGCGTACATCCATGCAGTGGAGCAGCAACCCTCGAAGGCTAGCGGAAGCTGAAGGCGGCCACCGGGAGTTCAAGTCCACCCCGCCGCGAGGTGGTAGGAACTTCCGTTGCCGGTGCCGTCGGAGTCACAGCAGCAGCAGGAGGCGTCGGAGTCGCAGCAGCAGGAGGTGGCATCAGTGCAACGATCATCATCGTCGGGGCAGCTGCAGTTGACGTCGCCGCGCCTAACGTCAGCCTCGCCGTCTCGGCCATGCTGGAGGGCACGATGGACCCAAAGGGAGCGGCGGTCCGGTCCTTGGTGCAAGGCCTCTTAGGGTCTGCACCCGGAGAGTCCGAAGTGGACGATCGCTTGCCCTTGCTCGGTCATCACCATGGCGGATCCTCGATCTTCGAGGGCCAGCGAAATGGCGGCGTCACCGGTCCGGTGGAGTCCATCGCCGGCAGCGCCTTGATGATCCTTAGGCGCTTGCGAACTGCAGGTCGCAGAGCGGCCGGGCCTCGGACGGGGGGTTCGGGCAACTCGGCACCGTCGGAAGTAGCCCGGACAACCACTTGGCCATAGCGACTGCGTCCAAGTTCCCTGCGCCTAGCGAAAAATGAAGAAATAACTGTTGGTTGGCGATGACAATTGAGAAAGGAAGGATACAAGAAAAATAAAGAAGAACGGGAGCTTACGTCCTGGATGGGTCTGGGTCACATCATCGTCGTCGGTGTACTGCCATGCAGGGCGCACACGACAATGTAGAGGACTGATCCGGCAGACCACGAAGTCACGGATGACTTGCGCCCGACGGCCGGCGTCCCAAGAATCGGGCGATGCAGCCACCATCGACAGAGCTCCACCGCTCTCGACAGCGAGCCCCGCCTCGTTGGCCATCGCCGGTTCTGAGGGCACCGCCAGAGCGTCGATGCCACTGTCGTCGTCGGCGTAGAGTCACTCGATCGCCACCTTCGATTGGACTTAAATGCGGAGGGACATAGTGGGAGGCCGCCCGTCGCACGCAGCGAAGTGGCGACTTCCGACAAAGACCGTCCGTGGTGCCGCGGAGAATGTAGAAATTGTGAAAAAAATGGAAGATTAGGCATTACCCCAGTGAACATCTCGCAGAGGTAAGCGAAGGTGGAGAGAATGAGGATGGAATTTGGGGTCAGATGGAGATGGTGGATTTCGTAGAAGTGAAGGATAGTAAAAAAAATTCATAAAAAGGCGACACAAGGCCAGCCAGGAGCGCCTAGGTAAAGATGACAATCTCCCCGACGTCAGACCTCAGCGCGAGGTCCCAGCGCGCAAGCGGAGGAAACCCCCGGCAGCGGCCTTGGAAAGCTTGGACGCCTTCTCCCTATCGACGGAGGACGAAGGGAACGGATGCGCCATTGGAGCAGGAGAGAGCTTTTAGGCAAAGGAGATGAAAAGGCCAGAAGACAAGAGCACAGGAGGCGAAGGGAAGCGTGAACTGTCGGTCGAGAGCGTGCATATGTATAGGCACCTCGCGCTTTGGCGGTTCCCGAAGAGACAAAAGTATGTGATGTTTGGGGTCCCGAGAGAAGGCGGCAGAAGCGGAGAGGATCCAAAACGGTTGCGTGCGCAGAAGTGGTGGCCCCATCTAGGAGCACGCCAGGCATTAAAGGGGTCTTAAAGACACAACGTGCCCAGGGATCCGCACGGGGGACTCTTGTCGGCGTATTCTCGCCAGTACCCTCTCGCTACCGCCAGCGAAGCGAGCCCATGAGGCACCTGGCAAAGCGGCGGGTGACCAACCTTCAAGATGTGCGCCGAATGAGCGGGGAGGCTTCATCGCGAAGTCTTCACCCGTGTCAGTGCTGTGTCAGGATCATTAATTGTGTCTGACCCCGCTGATGACACGATAGCCCATTCTTCTGACATCCCTTACCAAACCCGTCGCAGGCCAGTCGCTTCCTGGGCGGACCGGACGAGGCCATGCCGTGGCACTATATTGAGGTTTAGGGATGGGGCTACGATGGCCGGTATTATAAATGAGGTGCAATAAAGGAGGTGTAATCGAGTGATGTCATGTTGACCCTTTGCTCGAAATGACCGGCCTATATAAGGGACTCGGTGCATGGGAAAAGGGGAGAAACGAAAAAAGTTAGAAAAGCTAGAAGAGAGTAGCGTGTAATCCAGTTCGTCCATATCAACGTGAATCAGTGCAGGACGTAGGGCTATTACCCATCCGGGGGCCCGAACCTAGGTAAAAACGATCATGTTCTTGGTCCCTCTACTGTTGTAGTTTTGCCGAGAGTGTTCGTAGGGTGTCTAGCCACGCAAACCCCTCCTATCGAACCCCAGACTCCGTCTAGGGAGAATACTGTCTGGCCAAAACCACCGACAAGCGGTGAAACCTTAGCGGGAGAAGTTAGTAGCGGGGTCGTGCATTGTAATGGCCTTGTCATGATCTCTCTGCCAACACACCAAAGGAAGAGTGTCAATTGCATGGCAACAAGATTCAATCATATCTTGTGGGTAAAGTTGTACACACTCTGCAGAGTTAAAACTACTTAAGTAGCCGTGCCCATGGTCAAGGGCAGGCAAGGTACGCTAGCATATTGTAGATCTTATGGCTTTGTTTTAGATGAAAATGGTGGTTTGGGAATCCATGAGTGGTTGGAACTCTCGGGTTTTGGTTTGGCGGTTAGAGCTAGTCAGGTGGCAAGAACCTGTTTAGTTGTTAAATCAAATTCAATTATTTGTTCAATTACATTTTAGTCAAATGATGCTTTGTTAAATTACTATTAGTATTTAAAGTTAAAATCGCTTTATACTAAAAGAACCATATTATGCCTTCAATTGTTTGGCCATGCATATAGTTATCATGTATTATGTTACCAAGACTTGCGGAGTAATGAAATAATAATAAAATAAAATTAACAAATTAAAATGGAGTCCATGTAAAGTAAATCCAAATTAGCTAAAATTGAATAAGAATTAAAGAAAAAATAGAAATTTGGTTTCCATACAACTTCGAAATAACATCCATAAATAAATAAAATCAGAATAATAATTAAATAAATTTGAACAAACTAAAAGAGAGTCTATGTCAAGTTCAATCCAAACAATCTAAAATGCGAAATATAAATAAAGAAAAAAGTAATTTCCATACAACTTCCAAAGTAACATCATAAATAACCAAAATTCAGGATAATAACAACTAAATGAAAATTAACAAATTAAAAGAAAGAGTCCATGTCAGGTTCAATCCAAATTTACTAAAATTCAAAATAAAAATAAAAGGAATTAGCGATTTGATTCCTCACTAATTCCTTAGTAAAAACCTAAAAATAAAATTTGAATAATAACTCAATTATATTAGAAATAGGATTTTTATACTAAGTTCGGCCTAAGCTGAAAGCATTCATGCCAAGTATGATCAATAGCATGCAAATTTGGAATGCAAATTAAAGGATGATTAGAGATTTGATTTGTATGTAATTTTTAAGTTCCAAAAATATTAAAATTTGTAAACCTATACTAAGTAGGTTATATGAGGAAGCTCCCGTGTTAACCAAAATAATCTAGCCATCTATATGGTAGACCTGAGTTATAACATGTCATATTAAAAAAAAAAAGAGTCCACGTCAAGTACAAACCTAATCAACTAAAATTCGGAATAAAAAAAATTAACAATTTGATTTCCATACATCTTACAAAATAACTATGGAACTAGTCTTGAAAAGTTGAACGTGGCAACTAAATTGTCTGAAAAACAAGTGATGACTAAATATGATTGGAGAACGACGACCCTAGGTAAATTACTTCGTGATCTAGCTTGTGGCCAGGTTTCAACGTCACTTCGAGTCATGTTGCCAATGCCACCTGCTAGCTACTTTTGAAACCAAAGACAAGAGCTCTGCGATGCACTTGAAGTTATGCTACCAGCTACTAGCTAGGTACTCGTTTCACAAAGTGGTCACCCATTTACCACGCCAAGGACATAATAATCCACTTCAAGTAGTATATAATCCTCTAGCACAGCGTTGTAGATATATAAAACGATCAATGCCATTATTATATTGTTAATTTCCTACACGTACGCCATTACCGAACACACACAGAGACAGAGAAAAGAAAAGGTGAGGAGAACATTTTCATTCATCATGCATGACTGCAAGAGAGACGTACCGTATGTCCACCCATTTGCTGGGGTGACCTGGCCTGGAGAAAAGAATTAAGCTCGATCGCTGCAGTCCCTCCCCTCCCTGAGAGCCCGAGAGCGCTCGCCGATTATTAGATCAGAGAAGATGTATGCTTGCTGCAAATGGCTCACGTAGACCAACTGCAAGCAGAAATGAGGTACATGGCGCTAGCTCATCTTTACTTGGTGCCTTGGTGGTCATCTGTTCTCACTTAATTTCCTCATCTAAGTAACGCATCAAATATATAGGCCGTTGTTCGCAACACACTCCTCACTCTCCTCATCTCTCGAGGCAACGTATCTAGTGCAAATAGCTATTCAGTACTAAAATACTAACATCCATCGTAGGTCATCCGATCTATCATGTGCGACTCGGATTAAGAGTGGTGGAAGCCCCTCGCGGGAATGATGAGAAATAGAGGGGGGTTTTTCGCGAAACCTTTTAAAATTAGTTTTTAAAGACTAAATATGACTTTTGTACTCCATCCAAGCATCCGTCTCGGTACCAATAAAACTAGGTAGAATGGCGCGCGATGCCGCGCCCGGCGAAAAAATCTGACCCAAATTTTTCTACAAAAAATGAAATTCCGTTTTTCTCGGTGGTGTTTTTTTTAAAAAAAATTGGCTGGCTAGAAGCTATCGGTGAATTTGCGTAACGTAATTCCAATCTTTTGTGTCGAAAGAACCGGCGCCCGTGCTGAATTTGCGGAATTACGAGGTATTTTTTGCAAAATAACTGGCGAAAGGACTTGTTCACGATTTTGGAATCTTCTGGATAAAAAAAAACCAGCATTTTAAATCTCCCGGGTTGAAAGAACCGGCTGAAAGACTTGGAGACTTGAAAAAAATAGTACTTGGAGGAAACATTTTTTCCGGGAAAAACGGAGAACACAAACGCGAATAAAAAAACTACGGATTTTTTTTGGGAACAAAAAAATAAAGGCGAATGACCCGTACGCGAATATACGAAACGATAGGGCCCTCTTTGCAAAACCACCGATCGAAGGGTCTGGATGTATTTTTTTATTTTCGCAAAACCACCCACCGATCAAGAATAGTCTAGGATAAAAAGGGCGAAAAATTATTAGAGACGACAAACTTCTTTTGTCGAGCCTAACACTCTACGTGTTCACCGAGTAATAATACATGTTTAAAAAAATATTAGAGATCGAGATGAAAAATCGAGCTGGGAAAAAAGTCTAGAGATAGAGCTGCACACATTTCTCTGGTGCCAAAAACATTTTTTCCGGGGAAAACGGAGAAATGACCTAGACGTAAGGAGCAAGGGCCTGTTTGTTACGATTTTAGACCTGTCGGCTATCCTGAAAAATTAGAAAAGAGCTTGTTCGCGATTTGAAATCAACGGGAGGTTTTTTTGGTAAAACGGTATGGTAGGGACCTAAACACGACGAATGGGAAAAAAATCTTCCCCTCACAAAAAATCGCGGAGGGCCTATTTGTAATCCACAGGGACCTATTCGTAATTTGAAGAAACGGAGGGGCTTTTTCGTGAAGTGGCGCACGGTGACAGGTGGATGGGCTAGCTGGGCGCGCTTTCTCCCGCGTGTAATAAAGTTGATATTTGTAATCCACAGGGACCTATCCGTAATTTAAAGAAACGGAGGGGTTTTTTCGTGAAGTGGCGCACGGTGACAGGTGGATGGGCTAGCTGGGCGCGCTTTCTCCCGGGTGTAATAGGGTTGATATTAATTGACTTAGACGGTCTCGATGACAACGAATGCTAGCTGCTAGCCTGCTAGCGAACCCATATAGTAATACATTTGCATGAGACAAAATGAACCAGTAATAATCAAATCCAAATTAATTAACTTCGTGGTGGTGAGACGATGCATGGTCCACGGTGGGAGTTGGTGCCGTGACAGAACTAACGGGTTTTAGGCCACGGCGTGTCGTGCAATTGTTTAGTACAGCTATCTCATCATGCCATATTGTGTTGTGTCCGGTCTGACTCATCTCTGGCGAGACCTAAACAGGGCAAAGGATATGTCGTGCTGTCGTCATGTCATATCGATCCAGGCCTTGTCCTATTGGACGAATGGATTCGTGGACACTGTCGATCTATCTCCGTGGACGGTACCATGGATGAGGAGTGAGCATAGATCAGTAGCGAGAATCTGATACACATAATTATTTGGAAAAAAAGAGTTAAATTTTATTTATTCATTGGGTACAGATACAAAGTTACCGTATTGAAAAACCGTATGCCCCAAAGTGGGGTTCCCTGATAAGAAAAAAGCACAGTAACAATATGCATACATACTAGCTACTCTCCAACATCGAGATCGTTCACGCATTCTAGGCTAACGTATGTCTAATGCGTCGATGGCTGTGTGAGGGAAGCGGGAAGGCGACCGTGCATAGTGTCGCAAGCGAGCCTTAGTGGTCATCTATTCTCACTTTTCTCATCTAAGTAACGCATCAATGTATATAGGCCGTGGTTCGCAACACAGTACTCCTCACTCTCCTCAACTCTAAAAGCTAGCTACTCTTTACGGTCACAAATAGTTATCATTTTAGACAAATGTACAGTTAAATTTTCAAAGCATTGACTCTCAATATCTCTTTAAATATTTAAATTGGATATTGAAATCATATGTAGATTTATCTTAAAAAGTACTTTTGCAACATTAATATAATTTTAATGGGTTTTGTAAATATCATATAATAAAAATGAGTTTTTAAAGACTATATTACTATCTAAAGCGATAATTATTTGTGATAATATCTAAAACAATAAATATGTAAAATTAGTTTTTAAAGACTAAATATGACTTTTGTACTCCATCCAAGCATGCGTCTCGGTACCAATAAAATTAGTTGACTTCGACGGTCTCGATGATAACGAAAGCTAGCTGCTAGCGAACCCATATAGTAATCCATTTGCATGAGACAAAATGAACCAGTAATAATCAAATCCCAAATCAATTAACTTCGTGATGGTGAGACGATGCATGGTCCACGGTGGGAGTTGGTGCCGTGACGGACCTAACGGGTTTTAGGCCACGGCGTGTCGTGCAATTGTTTAGTACAGCTATCTCATCATGCATCGTTAATACTGCTGATTGTGAGTTGATACCGGAGGTTGGACAAACGGGTGGGGTTAATGTTGAGCTTAATTACAGAGCAACCTGGGGCTTGCGAGCTGTCCAGAGGTTCAAGTTTGGCAAAGGTCCAGGTTCAGGTGATCAAATAAGTTCTGAAATGCAAGTTGTCAACTTGGATATAATAAGTAATAATACTATGTTGCAGAGTGACTCGCTTATGTATGGTCTGGATGATCTTCCTGACAGAAATATTGCAGTCCGTGAGTTGCTGCAGGAAGATGTGCAGTCGGGTTGGGTCTTTTCAGAGCCTGCTGATCAATCTGGGGTTTGTGTGATGCTAGATCAGTCGATGGAGGAGGAAGGTTTACCGGTGATTGCAACTTCGGCTGGTAATGAGGAAGGTCTTTTGTCGGATCAGCTGTTGGATGAGGAAGGTCTTCACATGAATGCTTTTTCGGTTGGGTCTGAAGTGAAGACTGATGAGTTTCAGCTCTTGGATAATCCGACTAAGGATATTCAGGGAAAGGTTGATTTTCTTCAAGCTAATAATAGCGGTACGAAGATACAAGATTTACCTCGCCGTATGTTGCAAACTTTATGTAAGAAGAATAATATTCCTGCAAATATTTCTAATATGGCAATGGTGGATGCACTCCAATTATTGGACAAAATCATTGGGTGGGGGGAGATGGAGTTGCCGCCTTCAGATGGGTTTCATGTGCCACAAGGTAGATCAAGCTCGAGGATAGCTGCTATGGGAGACACCAAAATGCTGGTGAAGGCTATGAGTTTAGTGGAGAAAAAGAATACTTTACAGTCAGGTAAATGCCCATCTTTTTTGTCTATTTCAGATTCTGAACTTTCTTTTCGAATTGCAAAATTGGGTGTTTCGATGGGTAGAGACAAGAAGGCTATTTCATCTGCTATTACTTCTATTAAAAATATAGAAATAGATAGACTTAATGTCTCGACTAAAAATAGAAGCACTAGTAATAAGTCCTCCTCACCTAAAATTTACTTGGATGAGGAGGAAGAGGATATTTTAGATGCTAAACTCGATCACATTTGTGATAAATATGATGTGAATGTGCCTGAGGAGGCTTTTGATCATATTTGTTGTGATCTGGCAGCTACACCTCGTAGAAAAAATCCAAATTAAGAAATATTATTAGAGAGGGATTGAGTTCTAAAAAACCAAAAACACCAGCTAAGTTGAGTCTCAAATGAAAGGCATTTTCTGGAATAGCAAAGGTCTAGGAGACTTGGCTAAACACAGGTACTTAGAGGATATGGTAAAAGAGGAGCAAATTGATTTTATTGCCCTTATGGAGACGGGTCGGGATCATTTCCCGGATAGGACTCTGAAAAAATTATGTGGTGGCAAAGAATTTATTTGGCACTGCATGGCACCTCATGGTCGTTCAGGGGGGATGCTTCTGGGGGTTGACTTGACGGTGTATGATATTGGAAACATCGATGAGGGGGACTTTTATATCAAATTCAAGCTTCGTAATAAAATTGATGGGTTTACATGGGTACTAATAGCAGTTTATGGTCCAGCACAACAGGAATATAAGGATATGTTTCTATCTGAAATGGTTCATATTTGTAGTAAAGAGTCGCTACCATATATTATTGGTGGGGATTTTAATATCATGCGTGGTCCTGAAGATAAAAATAAAGACAATTTTGTTAAGAAATGGCCTGATCTTTTTAATATGGTTATTCAGTCGCTAAATCTCAGAGAGATTCCAATGTCGGGTCGTCAATATACTTGGGTGAGTAGTGGCGAAAACCCAACTTTTGAGAAGTTAGACAGGATCTTAGTCTGTACTGAATGGAAAAAAATTCCACTCACTACGGTGCAAGCAAGGGATAGGAGTCTCTTAGATCATACGCCATTATTATTGAATACTGGGGTTTCGTCTCATCATAGAAAGTCACCATTGTTCAAATTTGAACGTGGTTGGTTGGTTAGAGATGGTTTCTATGAATTGGTTACTGATAAATGGCAATCAGAGACTAGAGGAGTTACTGCTATGGAAAAATGGCAGAATAAGATACGATCTCTTAGGCAATTTTTGCGAGGATGGGCCAAACACACAGCTGGCCACAGCAAAAAAGAGAGGAAAAAGATCATTTTGTTAATTGATGAACTTGATAAAAAAGCAGAATATAGAGTTCTCTCAGATCAAGAATTAAGTTTGAAACATTATCTCAATGAGAGACTGGTGCATTTGTTGAGGGAGGAAGAAATTAAATGGTATGAGAGAGCTAAAACCAAAGATCTGTTGGAAGGTGATGATAATACTCAATATTTTCATTTGATTGCTAATAGGAAACACCGAAAACAACATATCTTTAAATTAGATCATGAAGATGGTGTAGTAGTGGGTGATGCTGAATTAAAAGCGCATATCACAAATTACTATAAGGGTTTGTTTGGACCGCCAGAAGAAAGTAATTTTAGTCTGGTGGAAACTCATAATCATGATGTGCCTCAGGTAACAAATGAGGAAAATGACATTCTTATTGCACCTTTCTCTGAAAAGGAGGTTAGAGAGGCGGTTTTTCAAATGGAGCATAATAAGTCTCCTGGTCCTGATGGATACCCAGTAGAATTTTATCAGGTATTCTGGAATATTATAAAAGGGGATCTTATGGCGCTGTTCAATGATTTTTATCATGGGAACTTACCTCTCTTTAGTCTTAACTTTGGAATAATTACACTTTTTCCAAAAATAAAAGAGGCTGTCAAAATACAACAATATCGACCCATATGTTTGCTTAATGTAAGTTTTAAAATATTTACAAAAGTGGCTACTAATAGAATTATGGCTGTGGCCAACAAGGTGGTCAGCCCATCGCAAACAGCTTTCATGCCAGGTCGTAATATTATGGAAGGAGTTGTTATATTACATGAAACTATTCATGAATTAAAGTCTAAGAAACTCAATGGAGTGATTTTAAAATTTGACTTTGAAAAGGCTTATGATAAGGTTAAGTGGTCTTTTCTTCAACAAACACTTCGCATGAAAGGTTTAGGTCATGAGTGGTGCTCATGGGTCGAACATTTTGTTACTGGCGGTAGTGTGGGTATTAAAGTTAATGATGATATAGGTCATTACTTTCAAACTAAAAAAGGCCTCCGGCAGGGTGACCCAATGTCCCCCATCCTGTTCAATATTGTGGCAGATATGCTCGCTATTTTGATTAAGCGAGCGAAAGAGGATGGTCAGATCTGAGGAGTTATTCCTCATCTTATTGAGAATGGATTATCGATTCTGCAGTATGCAGATGATACTATTATTTTTATGGAACATGATATTGAACAAGCTACAAATATGAAGTTATTGCTTTGTGTGTTCGAACAATTATCTGGTCTAAAAATTAATTTTCATAAAAGTGAGATTTTTTGCTTCGGTGATGCTAGACATCACAAACAAGATTACACTGACTTGTTTGGTTGTGGGATTGGTTCATATCTGTTCAGATACTTAGGCATTCCGATGCACTATCATAAACTCGGTAATGCGGACTGGGTAGTTATCGAGGATAGATTTCAAAGAAAACTAAGTATGTGGAAGGCAAAACATCTCTCTTCCGGGGGTCGACTTGTGCTTCTAAATTTTGTGCTAAGCAGTCTTCCTAAGTTTATGATGTCTATCTTTGAAATTCCTAAGGGTGTTCTTCAAAGGTTGGATTTCTATCGATCTCGGTTTTATTGGCAAGGTAATAATGAAAAGAGAAAATATCGTCTTGCTAAGTGGGATATATTGTGTCGTCCCAAAGATCAAGGTGGACTGGGTATTATAGATCTTCAAATTAAGAACAAATGTTTGTTGAGCAAATGGCTATTTCAACTGTTGAATGAGGATGGGATCTGGTAGACTTTACTTAGAAATAAATATTTAAGTTCCAGTTGTTTGTCCCAAGTGCATATTAAACCTGGGGACTCACATTTTTGGAAAGGTCTCTTAAAGATAAAGGATGATTTTCTGGCATGTGGATCCTTTAAGATAAAAGATGGTTCACAAACTAGGTTTTGGGAGGATATTTGGGTGGGTTCTACACCCCTTAAGGTTCAATTTCCCAGTTTGTATAACATTGTTCATCAACCTCATAATACTGTGGCAAAAGTAATGACTCAGATGCCACCAAATATTACTTTTTGTAGATTATTATTAGGTGATAAACTCATCGCATGGTTCAATCTAGTAGCAAAATTAGCTACTTGTCAGCTTACTGATGGTAGGGACATTTTTCACTGGGGTCTTCATAGACATGGGCAATTCTCTGTTCGATCTATGTATGTGTATTTGATGAACAAGGGTACTCCTTTCACCAGCAAATTCATTTGGAAGTTGAAACTACCTTTAAAAATTAAAATTTTCCTCTGGTATTTAAGACGAGGAGTTATTTTAACAAAGGATAATCTAGCCAGAAGAAATTGGAAAGGGAATCATCAATGTTGTTTCTGTAATTGTAATGAAACAATACGACATCTATTTTTTGATTGCCAACACTCAAAAGTTATGTGGCGAATTGTTCATATTGCTACAGGTTTATCACCACCAAGGTCTATGTTTCATATGCTTGATACTTGGTTAACAGGCATTGCAAAGTGTGACAAAAATATTATTCTTGTGGGGGGTGCTGCCCTATTATGGGCTATTTGGTGCACACTAAATGATCTAATATTTGAGAGAAAACAATATTCTTCTTTCATGCCGGTTATCTTCAAGGGAACATACTGGATGCGGTTTTGGGCATTATTGCAGTGTGAGGACAAGAGGGCAACCATTCGACTGGCATGTCAAGCATTGGAGGTTGTGGCGTTGGACATTTTTGCCAAAAGTGGATGGAGAAGCAATCATCGAATTTGCTTTTAATTTAGGCTCTCTTTGTTTATTTTCATTATAGATATATGATTGTGAACTTTGTAAACACTCGGTTGTGTGCAATTGCAGAGACCGGATTTTAATCCTTTATCAAAAAAAATCTCATCATGCCATGTTGTGTTGTGTTGGTCTGACTCGTCTCTGGCGAGACCCAAACACGGCAAAGGATATGTCGTGCTGTCGTCATGTCATGCCAGTCCAGGTCTTGTCCTATTGGACGAATGGATTCGTGGACAGTGTCGATCTATCTCCGTGGACGGTTCCATGGATGAGGAGTGAGCATAAATCACTAGCGAGGATCTGATACACATAATTATTTGGAAAAAAGAGTTAAATTTTATTTATTCATTGGGTACAGATACAAAGTTACCGTATCGGAAAAAACCGTATGCCCCAAAGTGGGGTTCCCTGATAAGAAAAAAGCACAGTAACAATATGCATACATACTAGCTACTCTCGAACATCGAGATCGTTCACGCGTTCTAGGCTAGCGTACGTCTAATGCGTCGATGGCTGTGTGAGGGAAGAGGGAAGACGACCGTGCATAGTGTCGCAAGCGAGCTTAGCGAGTGGTGTAGTGGCGAGTCGGCTCAGTGCGCGCGCTCGGTGTCAGTGAGCATGTACTCTCCGGTCTCTATTCTACACCTTTGGATATATATCTCTGTTGTCCCCCTTTCTCTGCATGCAAGGACCGCAACGATGCCAGCTGCAGGGCGACCAACAACATGCTGCAGTATTGTTGCAGGGTGACCTGTCATGTACCATCCCCGCTTCGGGTCCATCAGACCTATTTCGTGCTATGCTGGCCCAAGCACGGTCCATATAGATGTGCCGTGTCATATCGTCCATTGTGCCCAATCGTGAGGTCTGATACGGCCCTGTGATCTATACCGTACCGACCTGACTCGCACCCATATGTGCCATATCATACTTTTGCTGTGCCGTGTCTACCGTTCTACGGATCTACAACAAAGCTCGGCCCAATGTTCAGTCTAGTCGTCGACGACATATCATGACACTTCGATTTGTTTAATTAGCGAGCTAGCACTATTGTACCAAATGATTGAGGGACAAGAATTTGGACCAGTCAAACTTCGACGGTCTCCATATAGTAATACATTTGCATGAGACAAAATGGGCCTCTAATAATCAAATCCAAATTAATTAAGTTTGTGATGGTGAGACGATGCATGTTCCACGCAAGATTTGAAATTTCGTTTTTAGACCCATTTTGGATATGGATGAAATCTGAAATTTTAGCGAAATCTCGATATTTCGAATGAAATTAAAAAACTAAATTTGAAATCCAGTATTTTTTAGGGTAGTAAAACGTCAGTGAAATAGACCGAAATTTTGGCCCTTTGCAACCCCTTTGAAATGGTCTCCTAAAGCTAAAAAATTCATGTACCTTTCACATAACATGAAGTGCAGATGGCCGAGTGATCTATAAGGCGCCGGTCCCATTTGAGAGGGCGTGGGTTTGAATCCCACTCTTAGCATTAAATTTTCTAGATTTTGGATGCTAAAAGGTGTTGTGGTCCAAAAAAAGCGTTGCGTTGATCCAAGATCAAACCCTGCACCTCTTGCATGTTAAGTGAGCACTCTACCACCTCAGTTATGTCCCCATGTGGTCATATTATGTGTGCACAAAGTTATGAGCATATTCTTGTTATATAAAAAAATTCGGTTGATAGGACTCAAACCCAGCTCTATTGAGTGAGAGCTAACTCTCCTAACCAGCTAGTTCACATGTATTCCGGATCAAATTCGGTCATGAAAACATCAGATCCGGTCAATTTTATAGCAATTTGAAATCTCAGCAATATTTTGAACTATGGGTCCACGACATCATCTGGACACTTCGATTTGTTTAATTAGCGAGCTAGCACTACTGTACCTCGATTTGTTTAATTAGCGAGCTAGCACTACTGTACCAAATGATCGATGGACAAGAAGTTGGGCCAGTGAAACTTCGACGGTCTTGATGATAACGAAAGCTTAATTAGCTGCTAGCCTGCTAGCTAATCCATATAGTAATACATTTGCATGAGACAAAATGGACCTGTAATAATCAAATCCAAAATAATTAATAGCAATTTAATATTGATAAGGATGATTCAACTTGGAGAAAGGTACTTGATATGTTAGAGTGATTAAGATGAAAAGAACATGCATAATAACTTAAGGGATCCGGAGAAATATAGAATGTTGACGTGAAGGAGGGTACACAAACATAATGGCAAATTTGGATAGATCAACTGTTGTTGATGAGGTCATAATGGAGATATAATACAGATGCAACATTGGGAACAAAGGTGGTTGAATCAACAAGGTTATTTTTTTTTACTCGAAAACGGTAGGAGAGGCTCCTACTGTTTTTTTTGATCAAGGAAGTATTTTATTAATTTCAAGAAAGTTACATCGAGAAGATACAATTCCTTGAAACACCTTCCGGCCTCTGCTTCACAAGAAGCACACAGCCCAAAAACCACAAGAACACACACACTCTAGTGACTATTAATTCGAAGACTAAACCGCCACCCATGTGCCTGGGCAAAGAAATCCTTGGCCACCTGGGACAGCCGCAGCGTAGCATCCACCATAATAGTTCGCAAATCTGCCCGCTGAAGCACAGCCCAAGTACGTAGCCAATGGGAAGTAGCATAGATAACCTGCAAAGGAGATGAGTTGGATTTCTTTTGGAAGACAATGTCATTCCTGTTTAACCAAATAGACCAACAGATAGTTGCGGCCCCTAGTAAAACAATATTTTTAATACCCTTCGCAAAACCACCCAACCAAGTACCAAACATATGGGAAACACTGAAAGGTCGATCAATACCAAAAGCAAGATACAAAAAACCCCAGACCATACGAGCAAATCGACAAGTAAAAAACAAATGCCTAATCGTCTCCGTTTCGTGACAAAAGCAACATGTTTTACTGCCTTGCCAATTGCGTTTGGCCAGATTGTCCTTAGTCAGAATAACTCCTCTTCTAAGATACCATAGAAACACTTTGATTTTTAATGGGGCTTTTAACTTCCATAAACGCTTATTGAGATTAGGAACATCACATTTGATCAATGCCAAGTAATGAGACTTCACTGAGAATTGGCCAGATTGGCACAAGCTGCAGCGAAATTCATCATCAACCTGCGTTAGATGTAAATTGGCGATGCGTGAAAGCAAGTCATTCCACTCCACCAACTTAGATCCAATTAATGACCTTCGCCAAGAAATATTAGGTTGAGGAGCTATAAAAACTTCAGCAATCGTTATGTATTTTTTCCTTGCGATGCTATATAACCCAGGATATTGATGTTTTAAAGCACAATTACCAAGCCAATTATCTTCCCAGAATCGCACCTGTGATCCATTATTGATTTTGAAAGTACCAAACTGAAGGAAATCCCGTTTTACCTTCATCAAACTAGACCAGAAATGCGAGTCTCCTGGTTTCTACTCAACTTGTACCAACGGTTTAGACACAAGATACTTATTTCTAAGAATCTGCTGCCATGTACCATCTGTTGATAAAAGTTTAAACAACCACTTACTCAGAAGTGCAATGTTCTTTATATTTAAATCATGAATCCCAAGTCCCCCTTGATCTTTGGGCTGACATAATATATTCCATTTTGCAAGACGATATTTTCTTTTACCTTCATCCCCTTGCCAGAAGAAGCGAGATCTAAAGAAATCAAGCCTCTTAAGAACATCCTTAGGAATCTTAAAGAAAGACATCATATACATCGGAAGACTACTTAACACTGAATTAATTAGTGTTAGTCTGCCACCCACTGAAAGATGTTTTCCCTTCCAACTACTAAGACGCTTCTCGAATCGCTCTTCAACCCGTTTCCAATCTGAGTTTCGCAACTTCTTAAAATGGATAGGAATTCCTAAATACTTGAGAGGAAATTCCCCCTGTTTACATCCAAACAAATCCATATACTGATCTAATGAATCATGAGCGTCTCCCAAGCAAAATAATTCGCTTTTATGGAAATTTATTTTGAGACCCGATATCTGCTCAAATGCACAAAGCAATAACTTCATGTTACAAACTTTATCCAGGTCATGTTCCATAAATAAAATTGTGTCGTCTGCATATTGTAAAATTGATAAACCATCCTCAACAAGGTGAGGGATCACTCCACCAATAAGCCCCATTTCCTTAGCCCTTCTAATCAGCACAGCCAACATATCAGCAACGATATTAAATAATAACGGTGATAAAGGATCACCTTGACGAAGCCCTTTTCTTGTTTGGAAAAATTGACTTACATCACCATTAACATTAATCGCCACACTACCTCCCGAAATGAAGGACCGAATCCAAGAAATCCACTTGGAAGAAAACCCTTTCATTCGCAAGGTTTGAAACAGAAAGGGCCATTTAACTTTATCATATGCTTTCTCAAAGTCAATTTTAAAAATAACCCCACTAATCTTCTTCCTATGCATCTCATGGATAGTTTCATGCAGAATGACAACACCTTCTAAGATGTTTCGTCCCCGCAAGAACGCCGTCTGGGTCGGGCTAACTACCTTGTCCGCAATCATAGACAACCTGTTGGTAGCAACCTTGGTAAAAATCTTGAAACTCACATTGAGCAAGCATATTGGTCTATACTGCTGTATGACATTCGCATCCTGAACTTTGGGAACCAGAGTAACTATTCCAAAGTTCAGACTATAAATAGGTAATTTGCCCGAGAAAAGGTCCTGAAACATGAGAAAAAGATCATCTTTGATAATATCCCAGAATTTTTGATAAAATTCCGCAGGAAAACCATCTGGGCCACAAGCTTTATTATGTTCCATCTGGAAAACAACATCTCGAACTTCATGCTCAGTGAACTGAGCCGTAAGAAGAGCGTTTTCCTCTTGGGAGACTTGCGGAATATCCTGAATGCCTTCCTCACAGAGGTCTAACAAACTCTCCTCCGGTTCCCCAAATAAATCTTTATAGAACTTAGTTATGTATGCTTTAAGATTAGCCTGGCCCTCAATCTTCGTATCCTCATGTTCCAAAAAATAAATTCTTTTCTTTCGATGTTTACCATTGGCTACCATTTGGAAATATCTAGTATTATTATCACCAAAAAGGACATCATTCACTTTTGCCCGCTGGTAATATTTAATTTCTTCCTCTCTAAGAAGCTTGGCCAAATGATCTCGAGCCTGAACAAGATTGTCATGTTCCAGATCAGACAAATCCCTGCCCTCAGCAATAATATCCAGTGCAGAAACTCTCTCCTGAAGTTCTCTCTTTTTATTCTTATAAATACCATTAGTATGTTGAGCCCATCCCCGAAGAAAACTACGCAAGGCCCCCATTTTATGGTTCCATCGTTGTACCGAATTATTCCCTCTTACCGGCTTACTCCAAATCTCCACCACCCTGTCATGGAAATCCTCCCGGAGCAACCAACTAAGCTCGAATCTGAATTGTCTAGCAATCCCCGAGAAAGCTGGAACACCAGTGTCTAACAAAAGAGGGGTATGATCCGAAATGCCTCTATCCAAAGCCTGAACAGAAACATGTGGGTATTTAAACTCCCACTCGGTAGACATAAGCACCCTATCTAATTTCTCGTAAGTTGGATTCGGTAAGGATTACGCCCATAAAACGACGACCCGTGAGGTCAATCTCCCTCAAATCAAAGTCATCAATTACAGATTAAATAAAAAGGCCAGCGATAATTGAATCTATTATTATTCTTTTCCGAACTTTTACGCATAATGTTAAAATCCCCCAATAAGAGTCGGTAAATGATTACATTGGCAAGATCTCACCAGTTCAGCCAGAAATGCTGCTTTAAAGTCATCCTGGGCTGGACCATAGACTGCCATTAAAATCCACTTAAATTTGTCGCTCTTATTACTTAGATGGAATTTTAGAAAAAATTCCCCTTCCTCAATGAGACACAGATCGAAGCAAACCGAGTTAATTCCTAACAGAATCCCACCCGATCTACCTTTAGGGGGAAGACAGTGCCAAACGAAATCCGCACCTCCAGACAGCCGTGTCAGATTCGATTTGGACATATCTTGCATACTGATTCCAACACATAACGAATTCCAAATTATTATCTTTTACAGCCTCAGCAATATACCTAAATTTAGCCAAGTCTAAAAGACCTCTGCTATTCCAAAAAAGACCTTTCATAATAACCTATTTTTTTTCTTTAGATTTCTGACCCCTGCGAGACTTACGAGCAGATGCCATTAGATCACAAATCCTCATGTCTAGATCATCCGACTCTAGGTCCACTTCTGAAGTATCTTTAGTCAAATGCGCAAATAAGTCACTATCAACATTAACAGACTCATCATCACTTGATTCAAAAGGATTAACCACCCGATTTTGAAAAGAGTTTTTAGACGCCTCTTTTTGCCTAATTGATTGTGTCAACTTTATTCTATCAACTTCCAACCGTTTTAACGCTTTAATTGATAGATTGGAACCATTGCTATTCTTTTTGAAGGAAAAGCCTATGCTAGCTAAATTCGTTGCACAAATCTCCTCTGACATATTAACAAAAGAATTAGCATATGCACAAGTGGACATACCGGTCTCAAGTGGTAGAGGAGTCTGAGACGAATATGGTCTCTCAATGGAGGGTACCACCGTCTTGATTCCTGAATCCACATCCAAATTTCGCACCGCAGTTCGCCGCATGGCTTTGCACAGTGCATCACCATCTGCCAAAGATGAACCGTCAACAGCTGGAATATTACATCGTAAACTACGACGGAGTCCATCAATCGAATGAAAATTAGCCGGTTGCATACCACCCAAAGAAGAAGCGACAGACCCATTTGCATCAGATATGATTCCCATGTCATTCATCCCATCCACACTTCGCACGTTGTCCTGGACAACAGAAGCAACCACTTCCTCCAATTCCTTCGCCTTTGACATCTCTTGGCACAGGACTGGAAGGACTTGATCGTTCAACTTGGACGCTTGCAATGCGGTGTCCAGAGAAGCCTCTACACCCATCGCCATACAGGAAGCATCCTGCAATAAAACGCTCCCATTAGAGCCCTTCCCAAAATGACCAGAATTAAACAGAGGAGAAGAGCATACCTTCACTCTCATACTTGGTCTGGACTGCACCAAAGAAATAGGCGACAACTTGGACGCTTGCAATGCGGTGTCCAGAGAAGCCTCTGCTCCCATCGCCATACATGAAGCATCCTTCACACTCATACTTGATCTGGACTGCACCAAAGAAATAGGCGAACTACCTTCTGAATCATGGGAATCTCCACCAAAAAATGATGCTCTAGCAGCACCTTCAGAAAATTGTTCTTGACTTTCCTGAACCAGAAAATGTCCCACTTGACCATCCCCCTTAACAATCCTCTCAATACAAGAATCTGCCGAACCCCGACTTAACAGACCCTGACTCAAAGAGGATGAATCTGCCAGACCCCCCACAGGCAACACATCATGTACATCCACCATCAGCACCTTGTTGGTCACAGGACCTACAGCACCCTGATGAACCACTTCACCCTTTTCCAATTGTTTTCTTGAACCATTCTGCACCCTCATGTCAGGCATCTTAGTAACCAATATATTAGGCAAAGCACCCTCAAAATTCAACAAAGACAAACTCTTCAATTTACCATGAGCACCCCACAACCGACAACCTGGCGAGTTCACAGCCATCTGCATAGGAACCGGGGCACTGCCTGATACATCAGAACTAGAGGGAGGAACATCAAGCGTATTTTTCTGTTTCTTCACACCCTGATCTCCATCTTCCCCTTTGCTCTCCCCATCTGGTCCTGAATTGCCATCTTCTTTATGATCTGGACCATAACTATTTGGCGGAGGTAATGCTGGCTCAAAAGAAGAGTCTTCAATTGTGAAACCAATATCATACCCCACCTTATGAAAAACCACGTCAGTTTTGAGAGGAAGCTGACTTCTATCGATCATACCAACCAAAATCCTAATCACACCCTTTTTCCTGTAAGTATACATGTCAACGTCCAGAGACACCCCAATCAAGGACCCGAGTGCCCAAAAGCCCAGATAATGTCGCCAAGCATGCGGCACTCCCGATACATGTACCCAGACCTCATCTAGATCATAAGCAGGTTCAACATCTCCACTAAACTCCCACTCCGAAACAGTTAGAGTTACTTGATGATTTTTCAATTTAAATTCTATATCTGCCATCCGCTTTAACTCATCAACTGAAGGAAAAGCTACTAAAAAAGCATCCTTCCCATGTGGCAGTGCCTCCCAAGTCCAATCAATCCTAGTGAGCCTAGCAAGCTCAGATTGAACCGTAGCAGCATCCAAAGTACCACCCGAAATTCTAACCAGAGCTGTAGGCGCCGGATCAGGCGTTTCTAGTTTATAATCAAACTCAGGAATTCTAAAAAAACATAACTCATTTTTCGCACACCCAAACATCGCAGCATTTGATTTCGGCATCTTAAGCAGTGGACATTTAACCGGCATATGCGAATTCATTTTATTGCAGATATAACAATCTAAATTCGCTTGACAAGCCGATTCAAGGTGACCAACTACTTTGCAGCGAAAACAAAAAGGGAGGCGCGGTTTTTTCACCTTGGGCATATCTGGCATACTCTGCTCACCCATCATCCCAATTTCCCCAGCCACAGCTCCATCCATCACCTGGCGGACTGGCCCCAACTGCTGTCGCACCGGCGCAGAGAGACGGCCCCTCCCGCCATTGAAATTTCCACGGCCAACACCCTGAGCCGTGGCAGCACCCTGAGCAACGCGACCTCTCCCTCCAAATGTGCCCCGATCAATCCCCGTTTGCCCCACAGACTGATCAGGAGTGATATATTAAAAATAAAATGAGGTAAGAGGGTCACATTCCTTGAGAGAGGGTTACATACGGATGCAGGCTATACAAAAAAGGTGGGAGAAGAACGAGTGAGAGAGGTGAAAATTGTTACAAAAAATTTAGCCAGGATGCAGAGAAAGTTGTAGTAGAAGTTTTATCCCGATCAGGTGCAGCCTGACCTCAGCGATGAAGACTTCTTTATAGGCATCGATGGACTCGTCAATAAGAGCGAAGATCTCTGTATTGCGTTGTTTCCACATGTGCCAGGAGCCGAAGATGAAGATCTCAAAGAAGAGAGGGTGATCAAGTTTTCGTTTTGCCACTTGTATCATCAGAGGTGGTTACAAAGATAGAAACCAGGACTCAATGGAAGCTCTAAGAACTTCTTTGAATCTAACCAGATGCAACCGGACGTCCTCGATGAAGCTTACTTTCCGATCTTTAACAGAAGCATCTGTTAGGTTAAAAATCATGTTGTTTCGCTGCTTCCAGATGTGTCAGGAAGCGATAATTAAAGATTCCATAAAAAATTGTTGGCTAGATCTCTGCTTTGCAAATTGAATCATCTGAAGGATATCCACCGAATTGTCCCATTGGAAACCTATGGTGCCAACACTGCATGCTGAAGGTGCATTCAAAGAAGAGATGCTTTATTGTTTCCTGCTTAGTATTAGAGAAATTTTACGGTGGATAACATAGGTAGTAAGTAATGATAGTAGAAATTAAATCTAGCCATCCATTCCTCAAAGGTATTTTAGACTTTTTCTATCTATTCATCAGGGATATTTTAGATTTTTCCTAATTCGTTCATAGTTTTGGATTCACCGAATACCTGATGATCTTCAGAGGCTTCTTATCTATTTATCTGCCATTCATCAGCATCATAGAATGTGTTTTACTGTAGAGGACAAATAGTATGACGGAATTGAAGTATGACAGTCTGAAGCCTGTTAGACAGAATCTTTGTGATTATTTCAAAAATCGAATTGAGTAAAGATATGGGTATATAATCATTGACTGTCTCCGGAGCTGGTTTCTTCTGGAGCAGCACAATGTAGGAGGTGTTTATGCTTTGAATATTGATTTGCACGGAGCAAAAGTCTTTGCAGAGTCGGTAGATGTCTTCTGCTATGATGTGCCAGCAGTGGCGTAGCTAGGATTTTAGTCATGGGTGGTCCAGCTTAATTTTTTTAACAATATAAGTGCAGCATACCAACATTTAAATAAAAAAAATACCAAACACAATATGATTTAATGTGGCTGAGGAAGTCCTACGACTTTTTTTCCCTACAGAAAAATACCTAAAGGCTAATGGGCTGGGGGCCAGGGTGGTCCGTGGCCCACCGGGACCACCCTGTAGCTCCGCCCCTGTGTGCCAGTATATTTTGATAAATAGACCTTTGAAACCATCTGGTTTGGGGGATTTATCTATTGGTAATGTTTGCCCTACACTGTCTATTTCTTCTTTGCTGAAAGGTAGACCCATTGAATCCAAGTCATTGTTGGAACAGAGCATTAAAAAATTTTGGGACAATTTTCTCTATATTACTTCTCGCTCTGTTCACTTTTACAACTGGGGCTTACCCCCATATTTATACCCAAAACTTTAGCACACACAAACGGAATAGGATTCCACCTCCTTATCCTAATCGGACTCCTTATCCTAAATGGACTCTTAATCAAACTTTCCAAACTAAAACTTTCCTATTACCAAACTCTAACTAAATATGTCAAGATTAGTATCCAACATTCACCCCCCTAATCTTGACATACCTCTCTTACTTATTGAGCCAATCGGACGCAACTACGATTTGCCCAACTCATTCTCGACACGGGATGGTGAATGCATCTCCAAAGAATTTCGCCTTCTTCTTGCTGGCCATACCACCGGTGTCGCACCTCGCCGGCGATTACGACCTTTTGCCTCAGCTCCAATTGTCTTTTCACCGGTAACACATCTTGACAGTGACGCAGACTCACATTAGAGTTTACCCACGAGAGAACTTGGACACACCTGCAAGAACTCTCATACGCACACACATCTAAAACGACGACCACAACTCCTCAACATCCCGGACTCATCTTCGATGGATTTGACTTTAGACGGAGATCACACCTCTTCAACGCCCCGGAGTCAACTTTGACGGACTTGACTTTGGACGGCGAACACATCTCTTCAACGTCCCGGAGTCGACTTTGACGAACTCGACACAGGATGGCAAACACTCCTACTCCATGTCCAGGGCACAACTCATCAAAACCAACTTCTTTGAACTCGACTTCAAGATGGCGTCTCATCTTCTCAACATCCTGAACTCAGCTCGTCGAATACATCTTCACATACTTGGAGTCAACTGTAGGACGACGAACACGTCCGGGACACACCTCGTCGATCTCCTCGCCTGCTGTTTCAACATGACAGACAGACAACCACTTGCCATCTTGTCATGCCCATTTGTTGACAACCTTTCACACGGTCACCTCGCCTTGACCGCGCTGCCTTCTCCAACGGCTTCACTGTAACATCCCAAAAATTTCAAAAATTATAAAATTGAAAAATTAGAATTTTAAAAATGGAATTGAGTAAACAGTTTAACTAAAACCAAGATTTTCTTTTCAAATATTATCTTTTTCTTCATTTTCTAGTCTGTCAACCAAAAGAAAAGAACAAGTTGCTACATTAAAACTTTTGGTCCAAAATAAGCAAACTTTGAAAATGAGTTGAGAAGGTAATCATACATTGAATTCCCATCTTTTCTAAAACAACTTCAACCATATTAATTACTCTTGAATTTTGGGTTTAAAAGAAAAACCAATAAATGAAATGAGTAAATGAGTAAAAGTAAAAAGGTAAAAGATAAAAGTAAAAGGCCAGTAAAATGCCATTAAACTATGGGAATTATTCACCACATCTTTTCAGCTGTCCAAAGATTTTTAATGATTTAAGTAAAGAAGTAAATAATAAAGTAACATGTTTCAACTTCAAAACAATGACATGACGACATTCTACAAAAATAATCAAAGATGATATATGGATGAAAATTTTATCATGTCTTCCTCATAACATACTTAACCCCTTGTAAAAATATCAAAAATTAATAATTACTTTTATTGCCGTTTAAAATTCTAAAACAGAGAACTTGAAAATCTGAAATCTGCAATGTCAGAATTTTTATTAAATAATGGAGTAAATTTTTGAGCTGAAAATTTTACAGAAACATCCTTAGCTCAAATTCATTTGAAAAACAATGTTTCAGAAATATTAGACTTTATTTACTCTTAAAGAAAAATCAAAAACAGTAACAAGGATTTGGAGCAGTCAGTCTTTTAATTGCCAAACCCAACACCTTAATGAAACTCAAAGAAAACTCAAACAACATGCTATAGAAAATAATTTTGTAAAATACTAGAGTCCAAATGGAGAATAAATATAATTTTTCTAGAATTTTTCAACACCATTTAGATATCTCGAAAATTCAAAAACAGTATGAAAATCAGCCAAATTTGATGAATTACTGTTCTCAAACCACAAGAGATAATCAAGTAAAACCAAAGAAAATGGAAATTAGATCTTCTGGGTTGTCTACTCAAAAATTTGCAGAAATTTTCAACTAGGTCTACACCCCTTGCCAAGCCTGCCCATCAGACTTGTCACTTCTGCACTTAAAATCGCCAGCTGCTGTTCAGTGCCGACTCACTCGATGAACCTTGTAGCTGTGCCTCTGACAGGGGTCCCCACGTGCCTGGGCCCACTGGCCAGCCCTCCTTCCTTCTCTCTCTCCTCTCTCCTCTCCTGCTCCTGCCCGCGCTGCCACGGCGTCTTTTTCTCCGTTGCTTGCTGCCCGGCAGCATCCTCAGCCACGCTGGCTGCAGCAACCTGAAGCTTCGCCTGCTGTCGCCTCCAGCCTTGCCGTCTTCGCCAGCTGCAATAAAGCCAGAGGCCAGCCTCCTCACTTTCTTTGCTCATTGCTGCTGCTCACCTTCTTTGGATCTCGCCCGACCAAGCGACACCGAGCCTAGCTTGCTTCAACCGAAGCCCGGTGAGCTCCTCCATCTCAATCTTGCTGCAGACACCAATGCTCAACCTCCTGACATTCTCCTCCGACTTGCTTGCAGCCTCCGCCGCCAGAGCTCGCCATCTTCCTCATCCTCGCCGGCGAGCCAGACTTAGCCACATCTGCCTGGTGAGCTTTCTTGTTAGTTGCTTTGCAAGCAGACTTGCTCGATTCACGAGACTTGACCATCTCTGAAGTGCTTCTTCCCTTGCATGCAGCCAAGCCGGGCGCCAGAGCCTCCCACCGAGCCCAACTCGTCCTGCAGTCTTCTCTCCAAGCTTTGCCAACATCACCAAGCCACCACCCGCATCGCCATTGTTGGATTTTTGGAGCTCTAGGGTTCGTGTTGGTAAGCCTAAGTAATTTGGCAAGAAACCTTAACACAAGAAACACTATGGCGCAGTGGTACGGCACTAGTATTGGACTGAGCAGGTCCCGTGCTCGAATACCCAGTTCTGCATATTATTATTTTTCTATCATTTTGCCTCACGCAATAAAACTGTTATAACTTTTGCTGTGAATCTCCGATTAATGCAAACTCAATTCCTAAACTTGATTTAGTCACTAGGGATTCAGAATATGCAATAAAAAGTTACACGTTACTTGCAGCAAAAACTTTTAATTAGAGCTTGAATGAAATTCACCTTTTTAGGTAATGTGAAGCAACTATATAATAACTTGCTCCATAAATCATGAAATAAATATAACATGTTCCTGCAACCTTACATGTTCCATTTTTGCATAAACATTTAGATTTCAATGTGATTTGGATCAAAAATTAAGTGTAGAAAGCCTTTCTATCATGCAAGATTCAAATAGTTAAAATATGGATTAAATGGACTCAAAAATTGGTGAAACCAGTTTGGATGCAATCTTGGGTTTGTATAGATCACCAGTATATAAAAACATTTAAGTTTCACCTTGGTTTGCCATATTTTCTCACTAATCAAACAAGCGATCGGTAAAAGCGGACGATTGGCGAGCGTCATAAAGAACCCCAAACTTGATAAAACCAAATGCTAGAACCCTAAAATGTCATATAATGGTTTGCTGTGGGAAAATGGTATCATAATGAACAATTTTGAGTTAGGTCATATTACGTCGCAATGAACTTCGTATGAAAACGTCTTTAACGAAGGTGAAAAATCATGAAACCAACTTTAAAACACTCTTAGGGTTACCCTCAGCATCCCTGAAAAATGGTTAGATTATCCCATAAGGTGTGATCGCAATCGAAGAATGAAAACTGGACCGTAACTACGCGAATAATGTGGTCATATAAGCCTTTTTGGCAACCCGTAAAATATCTTATATACATCAAAAATAGCGAAAGAATAGCTGAGTAACATTCTATGATACTTATACTACCATGTTCTGGAAAAATACTTCATTTACAACCCTCTTATCATATAAAACTAGTTGCTGCAAATACCTTAAGTGACCACAAACTGCACATTTTCAGAATCACTTAAGCGCTTTCGGTGGCTTGTAAAATTACTCGGCCAAACATAAAATTTTGGGGAAAAGGTCCAGAATCATACCCCAGTATATGAACAACCAAATTATGTCAACATGTCTCAGTTACTACTTACTTATCAAATAAACTATGTTAACGCAAAAGCCCTAAATGATAACATTGTCGAACCGTTTACGCATAAGCAAGAAGAGTAGAAAGTCTTCGTCCAGTGTTGCCGTAATACAAGAGATCATCCGATGACCATATAGCAACAGCAAATGACTTTAAACTTCAGATCTAACTTGTAGAAATTGCTTCCATGCATGAACACTTAAAGTTTAGCACTATTCAAGCAAACCTTTAAGTGAATGTTTTACTTTTATCGATCCAAACTATTTTTGCGTCTTGAATTCGAGGTTATAAACACTAAAACACACATTTGTAACCTCTTGGTAAGATTTAATTTGGTAATTTGATCTGATTTCTTTTTTGTCCCATTTTGATTCGGTGTTATTTGCTTTTGTCTCGGTTATTATTATTCGACGCATAGACGACGATAATTCGGATTCGGTTATTAACGACATCGACTTTGATCCGGATTATATTCCCGACGAAGAGCAACCAGGCAAGCACCTCCTTTGACCATTTTGATCCCATATTTGCAATGTTATTTCGTTTTATCAAACTATATGCATGCGTGTATGTTTTAAACTTGTTATATTGTGGGTGATGGTAGCTAAATCCAACTGTTGCATTCCCATTACCTTGACATTTGAATCACTGCCATTGTAACCTAGTAATGGTGTAGACAATAATTAATGTCACTTGGGTAAAACTTGCGAGATTAACATATGTATATGCTTAGACTTGCTCATTAGATTGGTTTCAAAATGATGGGAGATGTTTCAACTACATTGAGCAAACTTATTTAAATTGAACGGAACCGAGGTATGGTTTCTGTGTATCTTGGTAAAAATCCAACTCAAAACTTATGATTTAGACGCGGGCGAGTTATTACTTAACTTGCGGCGTGAAACGGATCTCACGCGTAGTTAGGGGGAGATCCTCGCCCGGGTCGATTAAGGACCGAACTTGATGCTATCACTTAAGTGTTTCGGTGCAACCACATGTGCTAGTATGGGATAGCCTAAGCTCACTAGATTAGCTAAAGTCTAGCCTTGCATTTTAGTAGGCCGGAGTAGTATGGACGATCCGATGTACTGGAGTCGTTCTAGGTGCTCCCTTCACTGAGGTGTTGGGGCCCAAGCATTCCAATACAACGGTGCGTGCCTTGCCATGGGGAGAGTTCGCGATGGGGCACCATCGGTCCAGGATCTCCGGAACTGTGGCAAGGGTTTAACATCACTGTCGCTGGTGCAAGGCTAAGCTTTAACTAGTTGAACGGCTTTGTCATGATCACTCTGCCGACACACCAAAGGAAGTGTGTTAATAGCTTGGCAAGAAGAGTAGATCATGTCTTGTGGGTAAAGTGTACACTCTCTGCAGAGATTAAAATCTAATTAATTAGCCGTGCTCACGGTCATGAGCAACTTGGGAGAATAATGTCAAGTATAGTCTTTTGTTTTTGCTGAAACTTTTGGAAATGGTGTTGGAATGAGTTGGTGAATTGGGAAGCCAATGGTGGCTGTTTTTACTTGTCATTTGCAGCCATGGAGGGCTGTGAATTGCTGTATCTGAATTCTACTTGCTGTTATTTAGCTTCATATTAAATGCTCTTTACAAATTGTGACCGTTTTATGAATCTTTTACTTGCAAACAAAATCTGCCTTATGCTGAAATGAGACTAGTGTAGAAGCTTAATTCCTTGTTCTAGCTTGCATTTACTGTATTTCCATACACTAAAGTCTTGCAGTACATACGTGTACTCATGGTTGCTTAATCTAAACAATATAGACGAAGATACGGAAGAGTGCCCGGCGACTCTTGCTTTGCTCCGGGTTCGACGATCATGTTGACGGATGAACTTGGGCTTTTCAAGTCGGTTGCCTTTGGGTTTATGGATGGGCATACCGCTGTCCTACTTTTGTTAAACATGTTATTTCCGCTGCACTTTACTTTTGGACTTGTGATATTTGGCGATCGGCCACTACTTGTAATAGTAAGTAGTTGTAATAGTTGTAGTTTATGTTTATGCTATTCCAACTGCTTAGATTCATGTGTATGTGTTGTGATACATCTCGAATGCGGGATATGTGGGTGCTAGGCATTGATCTTGGGAACTAGCACTAGACACATATCCGAGTACCTGGAATTGTCATCAACCATCGATACATACACTCGTGCAACCGTCGTTCTTTGGCTATTGCTCTTGCTCCCCTTGGAGAGTGCGGGCGATACCAAGGTCCTGAGACGGATGGCGAATGCTATGCATGGATGAGTTGGTCTCAATCCCGGTATGGTTGTTCGGAATGGAATCGAAACTCTCATGGACGCGTAAGTGTGTACGGTGCGACTACTTGGCTCATATTTGTTTGAGTGAGGGCCATTTAGTCAATACTCCGTGCACGGGACTTTTGGGTGGCAGTGAGCATACACTTAAGTGGAGTATGGGTGTCACCTCTAAGTCCAACGCACGTGTGAGAATCGATTCATACTTCCGGGTGCCCACATTCACACCGCCAACGCTTCCTCGGGTGCCGCCCCGCGATAGTCCACCCCGACGGTGCCACCCCCGGGAGTCTCCTCCTCCCGGGGGCAGCGGGTTGAACCAAAACTTTAGGCTCTGATACCAATTGTTGGAACAGAGCATTAAAAAATTTTGGGACAATTTTCTCTATATTACTTCTCGCTCTGTTCACTTTTACAACTGGGACTTACCCCCATATTTATACCCAAAACTTTAGCTCACACAAACGGAATAGGATTCCACCTCCTTATCCTAATCGGACTCCTTATCCTAAATGGACTCTTAATCAAACTTTCCAAACTAAAACTTTTCTATTACCAAACTCTAACTAAATATGTCAAGATTAGTATCCAACAGTCATGAACCTGAGTAATCAACTGTGATAAATCAAAAATCATAGGCTCATCAAAGGTGCCCATTCTTTGTTTGAAAGCCGTCCAGAGAATAGCCGCTTTAGTTTGATGGTGAGAATAAATATTGCCGTCTTTAGTATACAGATGGGCGATCTTATTTTATCTGTATCTCTCAGTGGCCACTGAATGAAAGAATTTGGTATTTTCATCTTCCAGTTTCATCCATCTGATAGTACTGCTTTTCTTCCAGTAGAGTTGTTTATAAAGTAATAAGCTGATAAGATTATTTTTAATGATACTTCTGAAGTTGTGCTCTGGAAGAAAGAGATTTCTTCTTTCTTCTATCTCATCCAATAGCATAATGACTCCATTGCAGTTTTGATTAGTTCGAAAGGTTGGAGATGTGTTTGCTCCAATTTTGAGATGCCTTCTCAGTTTTTGAACTTTGCAATGATCAAGGTTGCTGCATCAGAACAATGGACAGGTGAATTCCAGGATTGTTGCACTAAGTCAATGAAGCTTGGGTGATTGATCCAGAATTTTTGAATCTGAACACCTTCGATTTAGGGATTTTGGTCTCAACACTTATCAGACAAGGCGAATGGTCTGAAATAGTATTAGCTAAAACCTGTACCATTGTATTAGGGTTAGAAAAAGTCCAGTCTAGAGAAGTAAAGACCCAATCCAATAGTTGAAGAAGAGATCCTACTACATATTACTCCAAGTAAATCTTTGGCCATTAAGAGGAACTTCAATGAGACCTAAGTCACTGATAATGGTGTTGAACAATCCCCATGATAATGGTGTTGAACAATCCCCATGAGGAACTTCAATGAGACCTAAGTCACTGTTATGGACCGAGCGAATGAGATTGAAATCCCCATGAGAATCCAATTGGAATTGCGAGGGATGTTGAGCTGCGAAAACCAGGAGATAAATTCATTTCTGCCGGGAGTAGCACAAGGGCCATAGATATTAGATAGATTCCATGTTTCATTGTTATCTTTGGCAGTGAATTTGATAGTGATCTCGAAGAAGCTTTGAGACATGACCAAACCAGAAAAGATTGAACTTTTCCAAGCAGTGAGGATGCCTCCAGAGTTTCCAATAGAAGGCCATCCATCTGCACACGGCTAAATCAATAAAAAATGAAGGAGGAGGAGGAGGAGAAGGATTGCTGCATCCAAGAGCCAGAATGGACTAAACGGGTTTTTTATCGTGCAGGTTCAACTCCAGAAATACCAAGAGTGTAGAACACCAGAGAGGGGGTCGATGGTGCAAGAATTAAAGCCAGAGAGAGTAGTTGATGTATTATGCATTGCTAGAGCAGCGCCTCCACCAGCCGAATATGAACTGAATGGCATGTAGGAGAATCATATCCACAGGACAAGAAAAACTTCCACCTGGGTGACGATACCTCTTTCCGTGCGCTACCAGGAAACAAAATCCTCGGCTGACTTTGTCGCATTCACTCTCGATGCATTTAGCTGCAAGAATTCCGATCTATCCATAACTTGCTCGTCCAGCAAATCTTGAACCACGAACATGTTCCCCTGCAGTAACATGGATCATGCTAGGATTAGTGAGTTAGTTGAGGACTGAGGATACTGGTAGAATCCTTAAATAGAGATCTGTGAAATCTCAGTCCTAATGTCTCTTTTTTTAGATGAAGGAAGCTTAATATTAATACCAAGTACAGTACATCAAGAAGATATAAAGCCTTGGCACACTTTCGGCTTCTGTTAATAACACACAGCCATGGATAAAAAGACAGAAAATAAAGGACAAACACAATCTAGTGAGCCGCAATCCTAAGACTAGACCGCCACCCATGTGCCTGGTAGAAAAAAACCTTGGCCGCTAGAACCAAAAGATGCGACCCCTCCACTAACCACGCCTGCAAGTTCTCCCGCTGGAGAATAGCCCAACTGGAGAGACAAAAAGCCGCCGAGTGGATGACCTGTAAAGGAGAAAACAAAGATTTGTTTCTAAAAACCACATCATTTCTGCAAATCCAAAGTGACTAGCACAAAGCTGTTGCTCCAAGCAGAAAAAGAGCTTTCAAATTCTTATTGAAACTCTGAAGCCAGTTTCCAAACAAATGTTCCACACTGGTAGGTTGTTTTAGCCCGGTTGCTATATAAAGGATATTCCAAACAGCCCGAGCGAAACGTCATTCAAAGAACAAATGTTTGATTGACTCATTTTTATGACAGAAAACACATGACAAACTGCCCTTCCAATTTCGTTTAGCTAAATTATCTTTTGTAAGCACCACCCCCCGTCTTAAGTACCACAAGAACACTTTAATCTTCAATGGGGCTTTGAGCTTCCACAGATTTCTGTTCTCATTGGGAATGCTTCGAAGCATTAATGCAGAATAATGCGATTTTACCGAGAACTGACCATTTGGGGACAAGTTCCAGTAAAAGATATCCTGATCTTGCGATAGAATAACTCGTTCAATACGAGCTAGCAAATCAGTCCAAGCAACCAGCTTAGGTCCGATGAGGAGTCTACGCCAAGAGAGTCTTGGAGGTGAAGCAAGCGTGAAGTAGTTGGGAATGAGGTCAGCTCAACCAAGTAATCTTTTTCTTTCGAGAACACTACCAAGTAATCTTTGACAGCAATCTTGCAAAAAGGACAGGGAACGATTTCCTTGGCAACTGAAGAGAAGGGAAACGCTTAAAGCATATAAACCATACCGTAAAAGGATGGCTGTTTTGGAGTTGAAGGGGGTATTTGGGACAGCTCCAGCTCCACCAAAATCTGTGAAGTTGGTGGAGCAAGGTATTTCTAGCTCCAGAAATTCATGGAGTTGGAGCTGTTGGTACATTAAAAGTGTTTAGGTAGATAATCTTGTTTACATTTTAGATTAAAAATATAAACTTAATTCACTTTATTTTAGACTATAAGTTTCAGATCTGAGCTGGAGCTGGGAGTTGGAGCTCTCCCAAACAGGGCCGAAGTTTCAAGATGATGGCATCAACAGAGCATGCATGCCTTGAAATCTAAAGGGTCTGGATTTATTGCAGCGGTAACGCGGCAGAAGTTTTTAGTTTGAGAAACTGAACTGAACAATTATCGTGGCCTTGAGCATCCCCGTCGATTGGACGGATTCATCAAGGCCACCGCTCATCAAGGCCTGGACTGTATGCTCCATCCATCTGCAATAAAAAATGAAGGAGGAGGAGGAGGAGAAGGAGGAAGAAGGAGGATTGCTGCATCCAAGAGCCACAATGGTAGTGAGGAGGAAATCCGGCATTTTTCCGGCACCAATGACAGAACCAGAGAAGAAGAACACCCGTCTCAGATCTTTCCGCACCAGAGCACCCTCCTGGATGAACAGTAACAACTGACGCCATCTGCAACTGTTATTGTCACGCACAGGATCAAAATCCAAGATATCCAGCCAGTCTCACACTGCTGATCAGTGTTAAACGACTCTATTCAACATGGTGATGTGAAAAGATACGTTTTCCTTCCGTACATTTGCATTTGCTAACTACGAGAAAGACCTCTGTGCATGCTTCACTGAGAAAAAAAATTCCCAGAAACATGTATACATGCACGAACCAATCAAGATTTTCTGCAATCAGTTCCTAATATTGTTCCCATGTGAAGTTACATGCATGTACGTGTTGAAAAGAAAGTTGGACATGTAACATTGTGGCAAACTGACAATCCCAGAAACATGTATGTATGTATATATATATATATATATATATATATATATATATATATATATATATATATATATATATATATATGCTCGCATATTACAACAAGATCAAACCCAACCAATGACCAAATACAAAAGAACTTGAGTTCAAACCGGAAAACACAACAAGCCACACAGTAAACAACAATCACAAATGACCAACAGACAAGGCATGGTAATAACTGAATAGCCACAAAAGAAGTTGAGTTCAAACTGGAAAACATAACACGCCACACACTAAACAACAATCACAAATGATCCTCCGAATAGGCTGGCTCCAGCAGGGTGGGGTGATACCTGCATGAGAGAGCTAGCAAAGCCCAGAGATGGGTCACCAACTCACAACCCTGCGTGGGTCACCAACAGTGGCTGGGTTCACACATGACGATCGCCATCGACATGCTCCACCACAACAGTGTCATGCTGATTGACATGCTCCACCACAACAGTGTCTTGCTGATTGTCATGCTCCACCACAACACTGTCATGCTGATTGACATGCTCCACCACAACAGTGTCTTGCTGATTGTCATGCTCCACCACAACACTGTCATGCTGATTGACATGCTCCACCACAACACTGTCATGCTGATTGACATGCTCCACCACAAGAGTGTCCTGCTGATTGTCATGCTCCACCACAACAGTGTCATGCTGATTGACATGCTCCACCACAACACTGTCTTGCTGATTGTCATGCTCCACCACAACACTGTCATGCTGATTGACATGCTCCACCACAACAGTGTCCTGCTGATTGTCATGCTCCACCACAACAGTGTCATGCTGATTGTCCCTGTTGACGATGCCGGCGTGGAACAGCAGAGCCCACAGGTGGGTCACCAACTCACCACCCTGCGCGAGGCATTCGATGTGATCCTTCACGTTGTCCGACGGCGCGACGTAGAGCATCAGCTCCGCCCAGAAATCCGCCAGCACCTTCCAACGCAGCGTAGCATCTTCCATCTCCTCCAGCTGCTTCCCCAGCTTCACACCCCCCTGGAAGGTCGTCGTCGTCTGATGCTGCGTGTCTGGTAAAGGTAAATCCTTCATGGCCTGGTACTTGTCTTCCACGTCCTGCAGATGTCGCATTGCTTGCCCTGCAACTTTATCGAACTCACGCGATGTATCATAGTGGTGCCCGGGGAGAAGCCTTGGTGCACAGACCACCAGGTATGCACAGTATTTGGACAGCTTCGTGGCAACTTCGACGTCGAGCTTGAGATCTGCAGGCTCGTTTGCTGCCATCTCACTGTAGCACGTCGCAATGTGCCAAGTCAAGATATGGTGCGCCTGATTCTCCAGTTTCTGGGAGCAGCTTGTGTCTGAGGAGCCCTGTTTATTCTGGACTCATTGCAATTCATGATTGAAATTGATGGAGTCTTTTGAACTTCCTTATTTGATATATCATGATATTTAATCCAATAAAAGATCAATGTCTTAGATAGCACGGTAGAAGGTAACATATTGAGGTATGCCCATTTAACAAGAAGATAACTAATCTTCCTTACAAGAAAAAAAATGCAGACTCCTATGGTGTACAGTTTCAAAATGGGGAAAAGTTTAGCATGTAACATAAAAAAGAATGAATATTTGTTGCTACTATATTGTTCATCATGAGTTGTAATATCATTTAGTGTTTAAGTTTGAAAAAAATCACACTATAAATGTGAAACACAAATTAATATTAGTAATTAACCTGATCAGACAAATCTAAAATTGGTAGCCCGTGCAAATGCATGGGTTGACGACTAGTTATAATAATTTAGATTAAAACAAAGAGTCTATCTAAAGTACAATAAAAACAATTAAAATTCAGAATAAAAAATAAAATAAAATTACCAATTTGATTTCATACAAACTTCAAAGTGAAATTAAAATTTGGAATAAAAGTTAAATGCCAATTAGTAGTTTTATTTGCATACGACTCTCAAGGTGTAGAAATTCTCACATGAATCATCGACGCTCTTGAGCAAGTGATGATTGTGCAAGTACAACAGTTCGAATATCTGCACAATGCTCGGATGAGTCGAGCCACGGCTTCAACGAGATTTTACGTGAGCATGCGCAGACTGTAAACTTCAACGAGAGAAAGAGAAAGTTCATGATGATCAATAGTTTTGGGCTAGTGATTCATCTTATTTCTCCTCTTCATGGAGGTATTTACTTATTCTTCCTACAGAGTGCATTTATTTATGTTCTCGCATTTGAGTTAAAACATTATGTTTAAATTGAAGGAGCTATAAATTATGACTTTTGGTTTTAGATCCCAGTTTACCTGAGATCAGAAACTCGTAGGCTAAAATAAAGTGAATTAAGTTTATATTTTTTTTGTCTAAAATGTAAACAAGATAATCCATCTAAACACTCTTAATGTACTCACAGCTCCAACTACATAGATTTGAAGGAATTGGAACTCTACCAAACACACCCTATATATATGACTGACCCTAGGTTAATTACTTCGTGATCTTGCTAGTGGCCAGGTTTCAACATCACTTCAAGTTATATATACACTTGAAGAAAAGAGAAGAGCTGTGCCATACACTTGAAGTTATGCTACTAGGTACACCCGTTTCAGAAAGAGTGGTCACCCATTATATCACGACAAGGACATAATCCACTTCAAGTAGTTATATAATCCATTAGAACAGCGTTGTAGATCTATGGACCGATCAATGCCATTATTATATTGTTAATTTTCTACACGTACTCCATTATCGAACACACACATAGACAGAGAAGAAAGGGTAAGTAGAACATTTTCCTTCATCGTGCATGACTGCAAGAGAGACATACCGTATGTCCACCCATTTGCTGGGGTGACCTGGCCTGGAGAAAAGAATTAAGCTCGATCGCTGCAGTCCCTTCCCTCACTGAGAGCCCGAGAGCGCTCGCCGATTGATATATAGAGAGAGATGTATGCTAGCTGCAAATGGCTCGCGTAGACCAACCGCAAGCAGAAATATTGGCCGGGTACATGGCGCTAGCTCATCTTTACTTGGTTGCTGCAGCAGTCACGGAATCAGAGCGAAATTTCCGTTGATGGGTGAATTAATGGTAAACCTGATCTGTCCGGGCTGCATCTACTCCCTTTGACCGACTTGTTTTGCCGACAGGTGGGCCCGGACCCCACTCGTCAAGTTTGATCCTCTCATTCGCTTAGCCCTTAAGCTTCCTCGCGCTTTGCCCGAACGCTGCCGCGTCAGGAAATAGCCTAGCAAATCAGATGCCCTCTGCCAAAACACTGCCGCAGCAATCCTTTCTCATCAATTTTGCTGCCACGGCAGTCCTTCTGCACACCAACTCGCCGTGTTTGCACTGAGCCGAGTCGCATTTCTCTCGCGTGTTCAAACCCTGTATTGTTATGCATCCTTTAGCCATTCACCGAACAGAGCGCCAAAAACTAAAAGCACCCGGTTTCTTCGCAATGGCCGCAAACACAAGCGCCCAGGCCGAAATCCAATCAACCAAAATAGCTAGCCATCTTCGAATTCAATTGGCTTGAAGCATCATTAGGGCTATTCGATCATCTTCTCTAGTTCAATTCTAGCTCCCATTGGCCATAGCGCGCCCGCGCCACTGCTCATCTTCTCCACCTCCGGTCTCATGGTGGCAGGCCATTCCGGCCACTTTCCGACTTCATTAACCGGCAAATCGGAGCCTTCATAACACCTAAAACGATAACTATGTAAAATTAGTTTTTAAAGACTAAATATGACTTTTGTACTCCATCCAAGCATGCGTCTCTGTACCAATAAAATTAGTTGACTTCGACGGTCTCGATGATAACGAAAGCTAGCTGCTAGCCTGCTAGCGAACCCATATAGTAATACTCTAGGAATGTTTTTGCACCGTGACACATCGCGTGTGTCCGCGATTACGTTAAAATGAAAGATTTTTTTCGTGAAAAATAGTTAGAATGATCTAAACATAACTACGCCTTTTTTCGCATTTATTTAGGGTCCATTCACGAATGGTTCGCGATTTTGCTGAACCAAAATGTAACGACCCCCGTTTTAGCACGAATGCCAAAACGGAAATCTAATGTGCTCGCAGTACTAGTCCCTGGATCAGTAGCTAGTACGCACATTTCAACAATTGGAATCACAACCATACAATAAATTATTTAAGCGGAAACGATTAGATACATAAATCATACAACTTAGAGATTAGCAGCAAAGAGGCAAAGTCTCGTAGTGTGCCCAACCGAACCCGCAGGCAACTGACGAGGCATAAACTCCAGATAGAACACGTCGAAGATAATCCCGCAACCTGCGGCGAAAAGGGACTCGAAGCCTCGCCAACTCAACCACCTAAAATATAATTAAGCAAGGGTGAGTACTTTACGTACTCAGCAAGACTTGAGCAAAACCTATAATACATGCAGGCCATTTCAAAGGAAAGGCTACTACAGTTAATTTGCATAAAGCGAAATTTGAATTTGTAAATCAAGTTATTTGCAAACGGAATTTACAAGAGCAAGATTTATTGATAACAAATAAGTAAAGCATAATAACACTCACAGTCCTCCATGACGTGAGCGGCGAATCATTCAATATCCTGAAATCCATCAATGTCTGCCCTTCGACATAAAACACAGTTGCAAAACAAATGGGACCAACCCTTTTGAAAATAATAAAACATCTAACTCGCATCAGTTCGCCAAGACACCCATGACCGCGGGTACGGCTAATTAATTAGATTTAAACTCTGCAGAGGTGTACAACTGTACCCACAAGACATGACCTTTTCTTTTTGCCACACGCTTCACATCCAAGCGTAAGCGCGGTGGCCAGAATGTTCATGACGAAAACCTTTACATTACCTAGGTTAACTTTGCACCAGCGACGGGACGTTGAGCCCATACTATGATAGAAGAACTCAGAGCATAGAAATGTTGGAACTTCCCAAGTATGGCGATACCTTTGTTGTGTTGGCAAGTGTGACTCCCAACACCTCGGTGTGGGCACCCCGTCGAGCAAACCTTAAAAAGGAGAGCCCGCACTACTTCGGCCTTCCAAAATGCAAAGTTAAACTAGATAACTTAATCGGTTTAAGGTTGCCACATCCCAACACTTGTGGTTTGTACGGATTTTCTTGGATCATACAACACGATGTTCGGTCCTTAATTCGACACGGGCGACACTTCACCCTACACTACGTGCAATTCCTTTCGCACATCCGGCTATTGCCAATAATCGCCCGCATCAACACATAGTTTTCTTTTGGGTTTTTAATCAAAGTACCCGCAACCAACATTGCTATTTTTCAATGGTTTCAGGAAAACAAATATTGATTTGATCATGTACATTGCTCCAGGCGGCGGAAATGGCACTCGGTGGAGAAGACAATAAACCGCATTAGGGATTGAATCGATGGCCTTGTAACTTGTAAGCATCACGGGATCACAGGGAGTCCATTCTTGGGGTTTACCTGGAAGGGGAAACTCCGAGGAGCTCCGCCCACGGCGGCCGGCTTTGGAGAAGAAGGGCGCACGGTGGCGGCGCGATTCCGCATGGAAGGAGATGGATATTGTTGAGGGGATTTGATCCTTGAAGCCTGGGGATGCTCTAGCTCAACCTGATTCGGAAATGGTTGGCTCGATCAGAAGAATCGCGAGTGGCTTTGAGCTTGGGAGCTCCCTGTTCATGGCGGAATTTGGGAGGAAGCTTCTGCTGGCCGAGGAGGAGGGAGGAGTGGAGGGAAGTGGAGCACTATCTCTGGTGGTTCCCAAGGTGCAACGATCTGGTTGAAGGCTTCGCGTGATATCTGAGGCAAGGACTTGGGCTTGCTGCATCGGTTACTGCACAGCGTCTGGAGACAGAGGTTTGGCTCGGGGACTTTGGCGCTGGGGAAGAAGACGAGACGAGGCCGACAGTGGGGCTTCGGTCCACTGGTCGATGAATGGAGATGACCAAAAGAATTAAACCCGGCTTGGTGGTTCTAGTGCCTGATTTTTTATTGCTGTCAACTGGAGTTGGTAATCTTCTGTACAAATTTGAGACTAAATTACCTTACGGTTAATTAACGAAAATTCGACACTTTATACAATGCACGAGATTTCAAATTCTGCTTTTGATTTATCAGACAATTCAAATATTTTTATAAATTTTTGTAACTTTGTTTTTCAAATTATTTTGAGCTATTTGTTATTATGTAAAATTTTCAGCTCAAGATATTGCTCCAGGATTTTATAAAAATTCTGACATTAAGATTTTCAGAATTTCAGAGCTTCTGTTTTTGAATTTTTAAAAGTGTTATATCTCATGATCAGTTCCTAGAATTTTTACCAGAGGCAAATATCACTCAGAGGGTATTATGGTAATTTTCTTGGATTCAGATAATGTTTGGATGATCTCCATTCTTTAATTCTATTTGTTGGATTTTCATACCTTACAAAACTCCAAGGAAAATTCAATTAAAAACCAATGATGCCAAGAAACTCAGAAATAAATATTTTCAAATTCAAAATATATATTTTTACTTTATTAAAATTTTGGGATGTTACACAAAAGGTCCTTTTCGTAAAAAACTGCTGAAAGGACCTACACGTAACTACATTTTTTTGAGGGGCACTCAAGGAGGGAGGACACAACGCGCGCGATGCCGCGCTCGTCAAAAAAGTTTGACTCGAATTCTTTTTGCAAAAAAATATAATTTTATTTTTCTCGGCGGTGTTTTTTTTAAAAAAATTGGCTTTCAATCAGTGAACAATGAGGCTTCAGCCGGAAAAGAGAAGAAAAAAAGGAAAAAGAAAAGGAGGGCATGATTCGTCTTGCATATTCTTACTGGCAGCAGGCCCCCACCCACTGGTTGAGTCCGAGCTAATTAACCCGTTGATGAGCCAACGGGCAGCTCAGATGCGGCGAGCTAAACCATGCATTCAGCGTCTTTAGTTGCATGCTTTGATTTAAGCGTTTTGGAGAGGAGGTCGAGATCATGCGCACCATTCGCAGTACTTGAGCATCGCTTTCCTTCTTGTCTCTCGAAGCAGAGAAGAAACCTCCAATGCAGAAAAGATCGATTCATCCATGATATGAACATGTGTGCAATTGCTATTATATAAGGTGTCGGTATTAAATTAACAAGTTTTTACCATCATTCAGATGCACCGTGAGGTACCATCAAATTACTCTTAAACTGTTGGTAGCTCCACATTTTAAACTTTTGGTATCTCTTAGTGCCAACGTAACTCAATAGATAGATTGGCACTTTCCAACGATAATAAAAAATCTTTTACCTCTCTAACCAGAGAATGTAGCTCTAATTGCTGAGGATAAGAGTTTGCTTTGTGCGGTCTGGGTCATCTAACGACTATCCTGAAAAAGTAAGATTGAGCATACTGGTTTTGATCCTAGAATTGATGTTCATGTTATGTTTTGTTTTTTGAAACAGAGGGGGCGAACCCTCCAATTTCTATTATTAGAAACTGGTACGGTTCTACATATCCAAAGGAAAAAAAATGAAAGAAAGATAGACGGCGTCCTCAGACTAGAAGCCGAAGAAACGACTAGTCCATGCCTACTCTCCTACAGACTACTATCCAGATACTGCAGGCGTCTACATCCATCCAGTTGAGACAAAACAAGACCACGCAAGCCATTACACAGGCAAGACTTTTACACAGCTTCTGTTTTTTGTGATCAATTTCCAGACCACTTGCAGCAAAAGAACTTCTCCATTATTTCAGTCATGCAGTGTTACTCATCCACCAGTGATCCTTGCAACTCCAGGCCTCCATCCCCTGCTTGCTTTGAAAATCTCCATGGCCACTTGTTCAAGTAATCTTGCTCCCCAGAGAATTGTTTCTCGCCCGTTCTCCTTTGTCTACAGTAAGGCCAATGTTCATCCAATAGCAGGTTAAGTAAAAAAAAAGATAAAGGGTCAGATGACATTTTAGGGTGTGTTTGGCAGTGATTCAGTTTCTCTAGATTCGTGAATCTGAAGAAGCTGAAAATTTTAACTTCACCAGATTCGTGAAGCTGGAACTGTGAGTACATTGAGTGTTTAGATAGATCATCTTGTTTATATTTTAGACCAAAAATATAAACTTAATTCACTTTATTTTAGCCTGCAAATTTCAAATTTCAGATAAAACTGAAATCTAAAACTCTACCAAATAGATCCTTATTCTCAAAACATGCTGCATTCTGTAGTTCCCAAATGACCCACAGTACAGCTGCTACTCCAACAGTGGTGTTGGGGGGAGGGTCCCGTACTACCTCGAGTGATGAGGCAGAGAGGTAAGTAGGGGTGGAAAACGAGCCAAATGAACTTTTTTTCGAGCTTTCTTCGACACTAATTTATTCTTATTTATTATAGTCTCCTGTTTTGTTTGAGACCCAACTTCGAACCGAGCCTAACGAGCCGAGCCGAGCCGAAGTTGACTCTTGTTCCAAATCAACTAATTTTTATTTTAAAAGAAAAATGAATGTAATCGGAACAATTTTGAAACGAGCCACCGAGCCTGCTCAACGAGCTTTTTTTCCAGCCCTAGAGGTAAGACTGGTTCGGTTCAGCTGGCACTTGGGTCTTAACAGGGAGATGGGTCCACGCGACTTCGAAGCACAAAGGCAAGTCAAGTTTACTTTCCCGGACAGCACTCGTGAAGGCAATAATTCGGCCACCATCTGATCACGGCCAAACTTTTTGACTATGATGTGCAGACAGTGAATGAAGTTTTGTAAAAATTTCAGATTAAAATGTTTTACAGGAAATTATTAATAATTCTGGTATTACTATCGGCTCAAAAATACCTTTTTTTAATTTCTTTTATTTAAGAATTAAAATAGTATTGTTTATTTTAAAAATTTTATCTGAGTTATAAATGAGCTAATAGTGTTTCCATAAAATTTTCAGGTCAAAAATTGAATAATTATTTTCTGAAAATTCTGACACTTCAATTTTCAGATTTTCCAAGATTCTGTTTTTGAATTTTAAAAGGCATTAAATGATATTATTAATTTATAATATTTTCATCGGAGGTAAATAATGTTTTAGGACACTATGATAATTTTCACAACTCCAATAAGTTTCTAGCATTTTATATTAATTCTAATTATGCACTATTTCTAGTCAAAAGAGATGTCTTTTCATTTGTCATTCAATCATTCTTTGTTTTAAAATTTATTTATCAGCTAAAACAATTTACCTAAGTGCTAAAGATTTTAAATATTCAATATTTTAATTTTATCTTTTTATCTTTTTACCATTATCCATTCATTAATTCCATTTGTTTAATCTTTTTCACACTAGACATAAATCCAAAGAAATCCAAATAAAACCAATAATGTCAAGAAAACTCAGAAATAATCATACTCAATTATTGTATTACAATTTTAGGATGTTACATTGTTGGAGCTGGCTGGAGATGGGCAGAGGCTGAAATGAGCGGCGAGGCGAATGGCGGTTAGCAAAGAAGGAGCCATAGGTGTGATGGTGATCAACTAACTGAGGAGAAAGCATATAGGGGTCTAAGGGCACCATTTTTCTCTTAGCAGCGATGGTGACTCACCAGAGAAGCTTGGCGATGTTGACTATGGTCGGATAAGAAGATGGGTCTTGCGGTCTGTCCTTGGCGATTTGAGTTGCAAGAGAGAGGGGATGTGATCGAGTGCCCTAAGGAAGCTTTCGGTCAACGTAATCGAGGAATGGCTCACTAGAGGAAACGATTGGCTTCGGTTGCTTTGAGAGCTCTCGGCGGCAATGGCGCTACACAACAGCGCAAGGCGTTGGCTCTGGGCAAGAGGAGCAGCAGGGGTAGCGTCAGTGGCGGAGCTAGGAATTTTTTGAAGCCTGGGCAAGCTGACCATAGCCATTGCTCGCTCATACATGCGCTTGCTCATACATGCGGATATGGAGTTTAGTAGCAAGCTTATAAAGCTTATACAGACCTGATCTATCCATGCATTGCGGCCATGATAGCGCTATAAAGCTTATACGGAGCTGACCATAGCCCGGGCATGGGCCCAGTCTAGCCGGGCCTTGGCTCCGCCACTGGGTAGCGTGGGAGGTCGTGGTGGCCATGGTGTGCCTTAAATAGCTACGGAGGAGGGCTCAGCGCTTGACCCATAAGCATGGCATCTCACCCAAGGGAAGAAGACAGCGGCAAAGCGAACACAGGAAATTACAACAGGCTCACAGCTTGCAGAGCGAGGCAATAGCTCGACAGGCAAGTGGCGAGACAGAGTGGCACAAGTATTAGGGCTTTGGCGCTGCTTGGTTGGCAGCATTGCAGTAGGGCGACGTGTCGTCAGAATCATGCACGTGCATGCTGGCGTGTCAAAGCATGCACGATGTGGCGTGGCACAGCAGCTAGGCATGCACTAGGCAAAGGGGATGGCTGACTAGTGGGTCCGACAAAGGGTAGGCTGACCGATGGGGCCGGGGTGTTAGTGAGAGAAGGGAGAGAGAATGCTGAAAGAAAAGAGAAAGTGCATTATGCTGGAATGCATTTCCTTCTGAGTCCAAAGCCAGAGGCTTCCTTCCCTGCCATTGTCGCCCATTATGCAGAAAGGGGGAAATCGGCAATTGAATCGATCCGGTGAGATTTAATCCAATTCCTCAAGCTCGGAGCTTCCCCATGTGCTACCAAACCCATTCAACACCGATTTTCTTAAGATTGCAGGGCCTAAGTTTCACCACAACACCTGTTCTTCTTCCACGGCACCAGAGCACCCTCTTGGATGAACAACTGACGCACAGCTACATGCCTACATCCAAGAGAACCACGAGCATCACCATCTGCAACTGCTATTGTCACGCACTGGATCACAGATGTTAGGAGGCCCAAATCTTTTGCATGATCAAAATCCAAGATACCCAGTCTCACACTGCTCAGTGTTAAACGACACTATTCAACATGGTGATGTGAAAAGATATATACATTTTCCTTCCGTACATGCATGTACGTGTTGAAAAGAAAGTTGGACATGTAACATTGTGACAAACTGACAATCCCAGAAACATGTGTGTGTATATATATAGGCAACCGCAAGGGTTTTCGCGACAAGCCCATTCTCTCGACGCCTCACCAATCACAAGAAAGGGTCACATCACAAGCGGACCGGGCGAAGCCATGCGTCGGCATTTAATGAGGCTGGAGGAACGGGATAGCATAGGAAGGCGTATTAAATGCGTGAAGATAAGCATGATGACCTCCTTTTTCCCACCCCCGTTAGCCTAGCCTATATAAGGGTCTTCGGGTGCATGGGGAACGGGGATCGGTCGAAGGTAGAAGAGAACAAGCAGGAGCTTTGGTAGCATAGCCTAGAACTGGTATCCCAGAGAGCTTTGTACTAGTTCCAAAGACACTCTATAATCAATCTAGCAGGAAGTAAGGCTATTACCCACGAACCAGGGGGCCTGAACCTAGGTAAAACCTTTGTGTCATCTGCAATTCATAGACGCCGGAATCCGTCGCGTAGGAGTCCCTAGGGTTTTCGCCCTCTAGGTTTAGTCGGCCGCGAAGATGCCCTCCTTCCGAACAAAACCCGGTGTGCATCCTCCAGTTCGTCAAAGGAATACGCCGACAATTGCCGCTTGAATTTCGATAGCATGCGCCGAAAAATAAACTTTTTATTTTCGCAAAACCACCAACCGTCAAAAATAGTCCAGAGGAAAAAGGGAAAAAAATTATCAGAGATGACAACATTCTTTTGTCGAGCCTAATACTCTACGTGTTCACTGAGTAATAATACATGTTCGCAAAACCACCCACCGGTGAAAAATAGCCTAGAGGAAAAAGGGTGAAAAATCTTCGATGAATCTGTTTTTTTTTTACCAAAACATGTTTTCCGGGTTTTTTGGGTGACGAAAACAATTTTTCCGAGTTTTTTTTGTTGCGCTTTGTTAAAAAAAGGGTCGTTAGGGCGCCACGGCGAATCCACGGTCGCTATAAATCTTCTGACGAATCTACATTTTTTTAAAAAGACCCGGTTATGACCTGCTGGCAAATCCATAAGTTGATATAAACCTTCAAGAATCTGTTTTTTTGGTGACGAAAACATTGTTTTCGCTTTTTGTGCCGAAAACATTTTTTCGGTTTTTTGTTGCGCTTGTTAAAAAAATGAGTCAGTAGGACCCACCCGAATCCGCTGGACGAAAACATTGTTTCCGCTTTTGGGTGTTGAAAATATTTTTTCCGGTTTTTGGTTATGCTTGCTAAAAAATGGGTCGTTAGGACCCACCGCTAATCCACGGTCGCTATAAATCTGCAGACGAGTCTACATTTTTTAAAAACCCATGACATTTAACATTGGCAAATCCATAAGTTGCTATAAAACTTGATGAATCTGCTTTTTGGTGACGAAAACATTTTTTCCGGTTTTTGGGTGGCGAAAAAAATTTTCCGGTTTTTCGGTGGCGAAAACATTTTTCTGGAAAAACGGAGAAAGGACTGAACGTAAGAAGAGGACTGGTTGTTATTTTTTGGACCTGTCGCTATCCCGAAAAATTAGAAAAGGGCTTGTTCGCGATTTGAAATTAACGGGAGGCTTTTCCGTAAATTACCGGACCAGGGACCTAAACGCGAAGGGAAAAAAATATTCTCGTCTCACAAAAAATCGCGAAGGACCTATCCGTAATTTCAAAGAAACGGAGGGGGTTTTTTTGCAAAACGGCACGGTGACAGGTGGCGCTCTGGTTGGCTGCCGACTCTTGCGCGTATAGGGGTTTTTATTGATGTCTGGAGTCTTCGTTAAAGATGTTGGACATACATCATAATTTGCTTATTACATAATAATACAAACAGACTTGCATTAGGGATGTGCAGTACCTGTGGTGTATACAAATCACGTTTTAAAAGAGAGATAGAAAGAGATCTAGTCCCGATTGCCGAAAAGACATGTTTGATTTCGGAAGGAGATTATTATTTTTTAAACGGACATACTAAGACACCAATCCAAACTCTTTTTAAACATGGACTCCATGCATTATTTAATCAGCCGTAGATCATGATCTTGTATAAAAATCTAACAATTGAGATGTTTTTTTTCTCCTATTAATGTGAGAATTTCTACATTTTTTCTTTTTCTCCGATTAACATGGGAATTTCTAATATTTTCTGATTAACGTGGAGGTTTCTAGGAGGACCTCCAATTAGTATATAAAAGATATGTTGCTTTTGAAACCAAAGACAAGAGCTCTGCCTCTGCCATACACTTGAAGTTATGCAAGTGTATAATCCATTTATCAAATTGCTTTTGAAACCAAAGACAAGAGCTCTACCAGCTACTAGCTACTTGTTTCACGAAGAGTGGTCACCCATTTATATATCACGTCAAGGACATAATCCACTTCAAGTAGTTATATAATCCACTAGAACAGCGTTGTAGATCTATACTATAGACCGATCAATGCCATTATTATATTGTTAATTTCCTGCACGTACACCATTATCGAACACACACACAGATCAAAGAAAAGGTAAGTAGAACATTTAATTTCCTTCATCATGCATGACTGGAAGAGAGACATACCGTATGTCCACCCATTTGCTAGGGTGAGCTGAGAAAAGAAGCTCGATCGCTGCCGTCCCTCCCCTTCCTGATGAGAGCCCGAGAGCGCTCGCCGAGACAGAGACACAGAGAGAGAGAGATGTATGCTAGCTGCAAATGGCTCACGTAGGCCAACCGTAAGCAGAAATATTGAGGTTCATGGCGCTAGCTCATGTTTTACTTGGTTGCTGCGACGGTCTGGGAATCAGAGCCAAATAACCCTAGCCGGCCATGTGCAAAAAGAGAAAAAGATATGAAGCGACTAATCTAGTAGTATACGCACGTTGCCCGACGGTTTCCTGTCGCGCGCGGAATGTTTGGAGCCTTTTTTCTCTGGGTACAAGCAAAAGCAAGATTCTGGTCTAGTCTTGGCTTTCAATCAGTGAACAATGAGTAGGCTTCAGCCGGAAAAAAGAGAGAAAGGAAAAAGAAAAGGAGGGCATGATTCGCATTGAGCGTCTTTAGTTACATGCTTTGATTTGAGCCTTTCGGACACGAGGTCGAGATGTGCACCATTAACAGTACTTGAGCATGGCTTTCCTTCTTGTCTCTTTTGAAGCAGAGAAGAAACCTCCAATCCAGAAAAGATCGATTCATCCATGATATGAACATGTGTGAAATTGCTATTATATAAGGTGTCGGTATTAAATTAACAAGTTTTTACCATCCTTGAGATGCACCATGAGGTACCATCAAATTACTCTTAAACTGTTGGTAGCTCCACATGCTCGTACATAGCCCACATGCGTACGGACTCGATCATTGTTCTTGCATGAATCGATCACTCAAGTGAGCTCTTGCACTATCACTCAGCTCTTCCGTGGTAAATGCGTCAGGTCGTGGAGGCTGGGGTGGGCCCTCGACACGGAGATCATCGGCGTCGTCCGCGGTTGCATCAAGACCGTCGCAGGGCCGCAGCCAGCTCTTCTCCAAGGTCGCCTACCTACTCGGCCTCCGCGTCTCCCTCGCCACCGGTAACTACTACTTTCTGATCAATCGTCACGCCGTCGACGCATTGCGGTTTAATTGATTGCACTAAGTTGTAGAATTCATCATCCGATCCACAGGCGGAAAGGGATCGGAACGGCTGGTCGAGAGAATGGAAGAGTGGTTCCGCAGATGGGCGCCGAGTACGCCTACGCCGCCACCGACAGGGACAACGACGCCGGTGCGCCTCTTCACTAGCCGCTGCGGCTACGACAAATTCCGCGACCCTCCGTCCTCGTGCACCGGTGTTCCGCCACGACCTCGCGCGCGCCACTGCGCCTGCGTCGTCCGCCTCGACCAAGACGAGGCCGAGATGTTTCATACCGCGGCGCCGCAGCCGCTGAGTTCTTCCCGCGGACATCGACGCCGTGCTGTGCAATCCGCTGTCACTGGGCACGCTCTCGCGGTGCCGCCGGACGCGGTGGCGCGTGTCAGGACCCAGCAGGAATACCTAATCCGATGATCGCAGAGTGCCGCCAACTGCAGAGGAATACGCCGCCGCCGCCACACAAAACCAGGAAAGAACAAACTAGGCTTCTACTTTACCTAAAGAGACTAGAATATTATGCGGAAGGTTAACTTTTCTCCATTCCAGACTTGAATTTATACTCCAACCGGTTTTACAGCAGTAAAGCGCAAGTTCACAGCTCACTTGGTAAAACAACAAGTAAAAAGGATAAAACGACAGAACACAGACAATAAGCATTAAGTAAACACTGTTTAGGGTCATCTGGCCGTTGGATGCGCTGAAAACACTCGCATTTCACCAGGACCGTTGATGCCACTTTGAACTTCCCAGCCTTCCTCTGTTTTCTTCAGAACTTCCCGCTTCTTCAGAACCCAGCAATCTCCATTTCCTGACAGTGCCCCCTCCTCGAGCCGGGACTTGTCCTCAAGGCGCGAAGTCTGGGAACGTGTGTCGTATGAAGCTTGCGTCCTCCCAGGTGCCATCTTCCGCCGGCAAGTTCTCCCAGTGAATCAGCCATTGTGTCACAGCATTCCCCTGTCTGGGTATCATGCGACGATCTAACACAGCCAGAGGTGCTGTTTTGATCCTTCCCTCTGCATCCACCAAAGGCAAACCTGGCAATGGCACTGCTCGATTTCCCATGTGTTTCTTGAGCTGACTAACGTGGAACACTGGATGGATGCCCGCTCCTTCAGGCAATTGTAGCCGGTATGCGACAGCCCCGACTTTGCTCACCACACGGAATGGTCCATAGAACTTGGATCTAAGCTTCAAGGATCCACGCAACCCAAATGCATTCTGCCGGTAGGGTTGGAGTTTTAAATACACCATGTCTCCTACTTTAAAACTCCTCTCAGTTCGCTTCTTGTCCGCAAACCGCTTCATCCGTTGTTGAGCCTGATTCAAGTTTGCTTTCAGCCTCTTCAACATGGCTTCTTTCTCTTCCACTGTTGCTTTAGCTTCCTCTGATACATTACAGGGAATAGTGAATTCAGCTAACTGGGAGGGTGGATAACCATATAAAGCTTGGAATGGCGTGATCTTCAGTGCTGTATGGTAAGAGGTGTTGTACCACCACTCCGCTAATGTCAGCCAGCTCATCCATTTCTTTGGTTCCTGGAACACCATGCTGCGCAAATACGCTTCTAAACATTGATTCACTCGCTCGGTTTGACCATCCGTTTGTGGGTGGTGGGCTGTGCTGAAGCGCAATGAGACTTTAAGCAATTTGAATATTTCCTGGAACAACCGGCTTGTGAATATGCGATCTCTGTCAGTGACTATAGCAATGGGTAAACCATGCAATTTAAAGACATTATCCATGAAGATCTGAACCACTTGTTGTACAGAGTAAGGGTGGATAGAGCCAAAAGTGAGCGATTTCGTCGCCTATCCACCACCACCAGGATGACTTCCTTCCCTTTTGAATTGGGCAGCCCCTCAATAAAATCCATTGAGATGTGCGACCATGCCATTTCCGGTATTTCTAAAGGGTTAAGCAAACCAGGAATTTGTACATGTTCCGCTTTGGTTAGCTGGCATACTGGACATTCCCGAACAAAGAACTCTACACTCCTCCGCAACTTTGGCCAGTAAAAGATTTTCTTCAGTCTATGATATGTAGCTCTCACCCCGGAGTGACCCCCCATAGCAGATGTATGAAATGTTTCCAGCAGCACATTCCGAAAGTTGCCATGTTGTCCAATATACACTCTGCCTTTGTATTTGAGCAAACCTGCTTCAAATCAGTATTGAGAGCTCAGAGTCAAGTCAGTCTGCATCTCACTGATGATTTTCGCCACCTTCTCATCTTGCTCATAGCTAGCCTTAATGTCTGAGACCCATTCTGGTATTACATACGTAATGGCTGCGACTGATCTGATTCTTCATCAAGAAACGGCAGTCTAGATAACGCGCTCACGGCTTTGTTCTCCTTACCCCTTTTGTACTCGATTTGGAAATCGAATTCCAGTAACTTGAGCATCAACTTATGTTGGATCCCATCCACTAGCTTCTGGGATGTAATAAACTTCAGACTCTGTTGATCGGTTTTGATGATCACTTTGTTACCCAATAGATAATGCCTCCACTTCTTAAGTGCTTCCAATATGGCCATCGCTTCCTTGTCATATACTGATTTTACTGCAGCCCTTGGCCCTAATGCCTTACTATAATATGCAATGGGCCTCCCACCTTGCATGAGCACTGCTCCAATGCCTGAGCCACTTGCATCAGTCTCTAAATGGAATGGCTTGGTAAAGTCGGGTAAAGCTAGTACCGACAGGTAGTGATAATTTTTTAACTCCTCAAATGCTTCAGTGTGTTCAGGCCTCCACTGGAACCCATCCTTCTTCAGGAGATCAAATAAGGGCCGTAGATCAGCCCATACCCTTAATAAACCCAAGTGTAATAGCCAGTGAGTCCTAGAAAGCCCCTCAGTTTGGTAACACTATTCGAATTGGCCACTTCAAGACATCCCTCACCTTCTTCGGGTCTGTGGATACCCCCTCAGCACTGATCACATGTCCCAGATAGTCAACAGTATGTACCCCAAATACACACTTGTTTCTCCTAGCCGCCAAGTGGTGTTCTCTCAATAACTGCAATGCAATCTTCAGATGTCGAATGTGTTCCTCGATATCTTTACTGTAAATCAAAATATCATCAAAGAAAACCAATATGAACTTCCTCAAGTGTTCTTCAAATACAATATTCATCAACGCCTGGAAAGTCGAAGGTGCATTCGTCAACCCGAAGGGCATGACAGTGTACTCGTAGTGCCCCAAATGGGTCTTAAAAGCAGTTTTTGGTATGTCCTCTTCTTGCATCCTTATCTGATGATACCCGGACCTGAGATCCAACTTTGAAAATATAGTTGATCCCTGTAACTCATCTAATAAATCTTCAATTACTGGCATAGGGAACTTGTTCTTAATGGTCATGCTGTTTAACTGCCGAAAATCCATGCACATACGCCATGCGCCATCTTTCTTCCGAACCATCACTACAGGAGAGGAGTAGGGACTACTACTCGGTTTGATTTCTCCTGTTTTCAACATGTTCCGAATAATCTCCTCTAGAGCTGTCCTCTGATGATGCGGAATACGGTAGGGCCTGAGGTTTGGAGGTTCTACTCCGAGTTTCAAATGAATCACATGGTCACAGTCACGCTTCGGTGGCAATCCAGTCCGCTCTGCAAACACATCAGCATAATCCTCTAGTGCAGCTTCAATTCTAGGATCCATTTGTAAAGCACTATCCATCACTTCTTCTTCCATCGAGTTAACCTGAATGAAAAACCCACTAACACTCTTGGGCACCAACTTCTGGAACTGCTCAGCTTTCAGAAGGTAATTAACTTTAGGTTGAGTGAAGTCGTTGAAACAGACTCATTGTCCTTCCTTGACAATAACAAGCACTTTTTCTTTAAGGTCTAACTCAATAGGACTGTGCTCATACAACCAATCAGCCCCTAGGATCATGTCATAATTTCCCAGCTTCAACAATTTGAAAGTTGAATTGAATGAAATACATTGTATATTGTAGCACAAATGTTTCACCATTGCATCAGACACCAGTGTGCCACCACCTGCGACAGCTACTATCCTAAGGGGTACTTGACATATAGTGCATCCAACTTTTACTGCATAATCATAATCTAGGAATGAATGTGTACTCCCACTATCTACCAAAGCTATTGCAGGTTTGCCCTGAATATACACCATCAACGAAAATGTGAAAGTTCCACTCACTCCATGGGCAGCATATAATGAGATTTGCATTAACTGTCCCTTCTCTTCTTCCTCACGTTCATCCTCAGGACTCTCCTGATCAGTCTTGTTCCCAATCGGTTCATCTGGTGGGTTTTCTTCTTCAACTTCCCATTCTTCCTGATCCCCTTTCAATATCAGATTATGAAGAGCATGTCTGACTTTGCATTGTTGATTATGTCCCGGAGTCCATACTTCATTACAATGCCAACAGGTTCTAACTGGTCTCCCACCTGTTCTTCCTGGTTGAATGTCTCTCTTCTCCTCTTTGGCAATAACAGGGTTGGTATTTCTTTGAGTTGCAGTCACTCTCGCTTGATGTTCCACTTGCATTACCACTTCTTCTAGCCAATGCATTTTTTCTTCCAATTTGGCATACCAGAATGCTTCAATCAACCCCTTTGGTTGATGGCTACTGACTGCATACTTAATCTCTTCTTTGAGTCCTCCAATGAAACAACTCAACAGATAAGTTTCTTGTAAATATGCATGATCCCGCTTAACTAGATCAACACACTTCTCAAAATAGTCAATATACTTACTGACTGAGTTGAGATGTTTCACTCCCTGCAGTTTCTCCATTGCCTCATGAGCACTAGCATCTGAAAAACGGTCACATAACATCGCACTAAATTGGTGCCAATTTAACGATTGCCAAGGAACCCCAATACCTCGGAACCAAATATTAGCTCGGCCTATCAGATGTCCCACAGCCAAGTTCACCCACTGTTCCATAGGAGTACCGGCCATCTCAAAGAATCGTTCACACTGATCCAACCATCCAAGTGGATTATCCCCAGAAAACACCTGTAACTCCAACTTGGGTCCCTTGATCACCGCTTCAGCATATTGATGATGTCCCTGTTGATCACCACTGTCAGTTTGCCTCTGCTGATCAATCATGTGTACCCCTGGAAAATGCAAGCTCTGAAAACTGCCCATCAACCCAGGTCCTACACCTTGGAAGCTTGGTTGTGGTATTGTCGGATGAAAGTATCCAAGTACAGAATAACCACCCTGCCCAAACTGGCTTCCCAATGGTACAGACTGGGATACTTGAGGTGAGAAAGAAAAAGAATACCCATTCCCCATAGATGGTCTCACTTGCGGATAAGAAGATGCCCTAGTTGCTGAAGTCAATACAGGAGCCATACTGTTCCCAGCAGATTGATGATCAATAACACCCGAGACCTCCATAGAAATCCCTGTGCACCCCCCTTGCACCCCAAATCTGCCTGACTCGACTGAATACATGCGAGGAGCACCATCCAGTGGTATAACAGGACTCACCTGATCCATCAGAGCCGTGGTCTGTGGAGATCTTCCCATCAGTAGACTTTTAATTTCCCCCAGATCATTCTTCATACTCGCCATATTAGACTTCATATCCGCCATCTCAGCTTGGAGCTTCTCAATCTCTTCCGAACCTCCATCTCTTCACCCGTAAGCTGGTTCCTTTTGCCAAGAATCTCCCTGCTCTGATACCAAATATGTCAGGACCCAGCAGGAATACCTAATCCGATGATCACAGAGTGCCGCCAACTGCAGAGGAATACGCCGCGCCACACAAAACCAGGAAAGAACAAACTAGGCTTCTACTTTACCTAAAGAGACTAGAATATTATGCGGAAGGTTAACTTTCCTCCATTCCAGACTTGAATTTATACTCCAACCGGTTTTACAGCAGTAAAGCGCAAGTTCACAGCTCACTTGGTAAAACAACAAGTAAAAAGGATAAAACGACAGAACACAGACAATAAGCATTAAGTAAACACTGTTTAGGGTCATCTGGCCGTTGGATGCGCTGAAAACACTCGCATTTCACCAGGACCGTTGATGCCACTTTGAACTTCCCAGCCTTCCTCTGTTTTCTTCAGAACTTCCCGCTTCTTCAGAACCCAGCGATCTCCATTTCCTGACACGCGGCGTCGAGGAGTTCCTGGCGTCCCCGCCTGCGTCGTGGGCACTGGCTAGCTTGTGGAACTGCAAGGACGCTGCTCGCTGGAGGTGCGCGTGCGCCGAGGCTGTGGCGCGCGCCACGCGGGCTACCGACCGCGCCGCGCCCTGGCTCTGTTGGAACAGGACACCGAAAAGTTTTGGGACAATTTTCTCTTTTATTTCTTCTCGTTCTGTCCGCTTTTACAACTGAGGTTTACTCCTATATTTATACCCAAAACTTCAGCCCACACAAATGATTCCACTTCCTTATTCTAATCGGACTCTCTATCCTAGACTTTCCTAATACAAACTTTTCAAACTTAAACTTTCTTATTACAAGATTATTTCTATCAATCACCCTCTTAATCTTGTAACGCAACTCTAACTCATTGAGGTAATCGGTCTTAACTACGATTTGCCCAACTCATACTCAACACAGATGATGAACGATCTTCAAGGAGTTTCGCCTTCTTCTTGCTGGCCATGCCACTGGTGTCACACCTCGCCGGTGATTACGACCTTTGCCTCAACTCCAATTGTCTTTTCACCGGTAACACATCTTGACGGTGACGCAGACTCGCATTAGAGCTTATCCACGAGAGAACTTGGACACACCTGCAAGAACTCATTTGTACACACACAGCAAAATGGCGATCACAACTCCTCAACATCCCGGATTCATCTTCGATGGACTTGACTTTGGACGGCAAACACATCTCTTCAACGCTCCAGAGTCAACTTTGACGGACTTGACTTTGGACGGCGAACGCATCTCTTCAGCGCCCCGGAGTTAACTTTGACGAACTCGACATAGCACACACAGCAGTTTCCTTTTAATTTTCTAGTGCAGTATGATTTCTTCTCATGCGCATGATATATCTTCTTCGCCTCATGCTGGCGGACACCTCGAGCACATCCACCAAGGAGTCTCACGCCTTCCCCCTTTTGCTTGCATGCTAGTACTGCCTCCAGGGAGGTTCTTCTTGCTCTCCACCACAACGTGACGAACTTTCTTTTCATTGCCGCAGCCACCAGGGACCTGTCATGCTGCTGGCTGTGCCACGCCGCAGGAGCTTCTGCTGCCGCCTGGGACTTCCTTGCTGCTGCTGCCGCATGCACCCTGCGTGCAGCACCTGTAGCACACGTCCCTCTACAGCACGCTCTTCACGCAGCCTTTTTTTTTTCTTTTGCTGTAGCCGCACGGCACTTGCCTCCCATGTGCCGCCTTGGTTGGATTTGGCTTCGAACGAGTTCGCTTCGGACTCATCGACTCCGAGACAAATCGAGTCAACAACCCGACGATAATTTACATGCACAAGATGCTTAGTGCCGCCGCCTCCAGCCTACACACCGCGCCACCATGCAGCGCCCTGCGCGTGCCGTGACGAGCCCGAGGCCTTCGCCTGAGATGGCCGCCCCGGTACTGCGCCCAGGCCATGAACTGCGCCGCGTGACTCCTGCGCCTCTGGCCCTCCGTGATGTCGCTTGGATGCCATTCAGTGCCGTCCTTCGGCTCACCTGCATGTGCCTGCCAGCGCCCCTACGCACGCGCCTTCCGCATGTGCCGGTCCGAACAATGAAGCCAACCACCGCCGGCTAGCATGCCGTCGTGCCGCTTCTCACGCCCTCGATGCCTACATCGCTTAGCGACGATAGCTTGCTTCCTTGGGTGCCGCCCCGGGAGTCTCCTCCTCCCGGAGCAACGGTTTGATCCGAAACTTTTAGGCTCTGATACCAATTGTTGGAACAGAACGGAAAAAAACTTTGGGACAATTTTCTCTTTTATTTCTTCTCGCTCTGTCCGCTTTTACAAGTGAGGCTTACTCCTATATTTATACCCAAAACTTCAGCCCACACAAACGGAATAGGATTCCACTTCCTTATTCTAATCGGACTCTCTGAAAGACCATGTGGAGGTCTATCCTTGTGTGTGATGAGTAATTGACAAGAGTTGAGCTTGGTTTGATTTGAAATTGAGTTTGATTTGAATTGGATTTCGATTTGAAGCAATTTGAGCGTTGGTTGCTTTTCTAGTGCTACCGGCTTGGGGGCGGTAGCACCGGACCGATGAGCGCAATTAAGATCGATTAATGATTTTGGGATAATCATTGAATATATATGTGGGCATTGCTATGTGAAAGGTTTTTCCTTGTCTTTGATGGTTGCAGGCGGCAATGCTAGGTCATGGTGAGGCGGAGGATGACCGGGACTAGGCGAGGAGCGTCGGAGGTCCAGACGGTCCGGAGATCGCCGGAAGATGATCGGAGACGGAGTCCGGGCAAGTCAAGAAGACAAGGAAAGGAGATGATGCTATCTAGATGCCACGTGGATCAATGAGGGCTATCGGATTGCGGTCTAGTTGATAGGTTAGCGGGTCTAGGTAGTATGCTTTGAAAAGCGCAAGAAAACCCGGTATGTGTGTGGGTTTTGGGTTAGCCTTGCATGGCTGTGTGAGTGGGTCAATCCTAACCCTTAGATGAGTGTCCTAGGGTTGAGGGACTCATCCAAGGGTGGTAGGTGGCCCAAGAGTAGTATAAATAGGGGTGGAGGGTGGCCTCCTCCCCTTGAAGGTTTGAGTTGCTCCTTTGAGCTTTGCCCACATGAAGTGAGGCTTTGTAAATCTTTCCACCAGAAGTACAAAGAAATTTCTTTACATTATTGTGAATTTAAATTCGTGATTTACATTATGTCTTTATTTTACGCAATTTAAATTCAGCATTTATGTTACGCATTTACTTTCCCGCAATTTACATTCATGCAATTTGGATTTGCCTCCCCTCGTTCTAAATGCTGATCTTGGATGTTTTGAGTGTGTTCATATGGTTTTACATCTCTTTTGCACTTTTTGATTAAGTAGAGATCATCTTTTCTTTCAAGTTTTCAGTTCTGTCCAGAACTTGTTCTTCGCGCAGCAGTTAGTATTTGATTTTTAGAAAAATCTAGAAAAATCCGTTTTGCATGATTCTTATTGGAGATTGTGCGGGACTCCCATATCCATCTGTAGAAAAATTTTGGAGTTCACTTGTTGCACCGTTTGGGCGCCATGAGGTGAAAACCGAGCCCCAAATTTTCTGCTCGAAGTTCCTGACTGTCTGTGTTCATAGATTTATGATGATTTTTCTACATGACTTTTTTATCTGAAATTTGGTAGAGATCTTCAAGACTCATCTGCTTATAGGGATAAAATTTCTCATAATTTTGTGAGTAGCAGAAACCCACGAACCTCCTGTTCAAATTAAAGACAGCTTCTGAAAATATCTGCTTTTGCTTTTCTAAAAGAGACTTTTGTGTCTTGGCTTGATCTCTTTTTGAAAAGAAGTATTTGAATTGATTCCTCTTTATTTGGACACTTGGCAACTAGGATTGTGATTGAAAAATCCCTACATATTTTATGGATCTCATCCATGTAAGCTAGAGATACACATAGTTGTCTAGTCGTTCCGGTTTTTACGGGTTTTGCGAATTTGAGGAGCACCGATTTTCTTTGCGCGATCTTGTCAAGGTTTTAGTTGGAGTATTTTTGGGGAAAATTTATTTGCGACCATTCACCCCCCCTCTATTCGCCATCTCGATCCTTCACTCTCTATCCTAGACTTTTTTAATACAAACTTTTCAAACTAAAACTTTCCTATTACAAGATTATTTCTATTAGGCTCGGCATCCCATCCATCCCCAACCTGTTCGAGCTGCTCGATGCACTTCGCTCACGGCCTTGGCGGCGACGGTTCAGGGCGCGCCACGGCTGTCACGCGATGTTCCAAAGACGACATAACGTGGGCGCCGTGCTTGGAGCGCGAGTGGTGGCCACCGAGGTTGGCGCGGCGAAGCCGCCCAAGGCCGGCGTGCCAGACTGCCCTGCTCTGCGCGGAGGACCTATGGTGCATGAAGCAGCTCGCCGACGGCTATGGCGACGGCGCGCTCAGCGACTGGACCAAGGCGCCGCCGGGAGCGTCCATATTCGTAGACCCAAGGGAGTTTTAGTTAGCTGAGCTCTCCGGTTTACAAAACTTGTCTGTTTAAGATACGTAGAGTTAAACTTTTGAAACTTTAGTTAGCTATATCTGCTTAAATATTTAGATTGGATACTTAAAAATTATACATGTACATTTGTTTTGAAACGTACTTTCATAATATTATAATTTTATTTAATTTTTTAAATATATTATATAGAAATTAATTGTCAAATTTAAGTTTTAAGGCCACATCGATGTCTAAAACAACTTAGGAAATTTTTTTAAATAATATTATTTTATTTCGAATTATGACATTAATACTCGCATTAAAAAAATTGCGAAATAATATCCGAATGCCGCCAAATCGCTTTATTTACACATAGTGTAGTCATAAACGGTTTGACGATTACACTATTTAACTATAAACGGTTTATTACGATAATAAATTATCCTGCCATTTAAATGCAAATAACTGAGATAACCCAATTGTCGCCAAATGGTTTGGTGATTACTGTAGCTACAGTAATTACCAAACTGTTTGTCGACAATAGTAAAACACCCGTAACTTTTTACTCCGAACTCTGATTTAGGTGATCTTAGACTCTATGTGAAGATCTCTTTATAAGCTTCGCATAGAGTCTAAGATCACCTAAATCGGAGTTCGAAGTAAAAAGTTACGAGTGTTTTACTATTGTCGCCAAATGGTTTGGTGAGACCATTTGGCGACAATTGGGTCATCTCGGTTATTTGCATTTAAACGGCAGGATTAACCTATTGTCGCCAAACCGTTTGGCGACAATAGTATAATCGCCAAACGATTTGGCGACCGGATATTATTTCTGCATTTTTTTAATGCGAGTATTAATATCGTAATTTCTAAAAAAATAATATTATTTAGAAAAAAATTCGATGACAGTGTATACAATCGATGCTTTCTTTCTGGGGTCTGTGGAGTTTGTGTACGTAGGTGCAACAGGTGTGTGGCACTTGTGCGCCTGCACGATCATCCGAGCTAGAAAATGGAATCTTAAACCATTCCCTATTAGTTTGATGTTGTTTCAGCCACAGGTGGCATAATGTTTTTCATAGTACTACTGTTTGTTCCAAGTAATATGCATTAGATAGGTTCGGTAATGTATCTTTTTACATGGAAATTCCAATAGAAGCAACGATTAATTATTATGCCAGTTTCATGTGCCAAGTGGCAACCGGTTCACCAATGCCTTTAACATTTTTTCAACTTTTCAATCTACACTGTCGTATTGTTTACATAGTACTGTCTGTTTTCGAATACGGATTATTCTAGTTTTCAAATTTTGACATATCATTCTACAATTTTAAAGTTATTTTTTTATCATTTTTCTATACCTCTCCCATTTAGCTTTTTTCAATGTCATTTATTACTATATACTAGAGTAATACATATTATAAAAATATAATAAAGAGAAGTAATACAATATTTTGTGAATATAACTTGGTGGAAGTGTAAGAACCTAAAATAACATCTGTTCGGAAACAGAGAGAATTTTCAATTCCTTTCTATTCTCTTCTCTTCTTCTAAGCGGTCAAACGTGGCAGTCAACGTAGCATCAAGTGATGATGCGACGGTTAACGTGATGTCGGCATAGGGATGTAATCTGTATAGTTTTTCTGTTGAGGGATGGGCTCTAAACAGTATTGAACACGAAAGACGATAATTAGAAGCCAAGGGATCGAGCCGGCACTACTACAAAACACTAAATCATAGACGGTTCATAAAACCACATCACAAACGGTTTTTATGAACCGTCTGTATCAAAGTGTCAGTGATGACAATAGGTCATCACTGACGGTTTTTGAACCATCAGTGAAACCGTCTATGATGAGAATTAGCTGATAATTTAAAAACACTAAATTAGAGAAGACTTCCCAGGATATCACCCATCCTAATACTACTCTTGCCGAAGAACGCTCAACTTCATAATTCTGATTGGATCTGGACGTTTTTAACACAACATGTGTGGTCTTCCCAGGAGTTCACTCATCCTATTACTACTCTCATCCAAGCACGCTTAACTTAAGTTTAAAGTTCTTGTAAGATCCAGTATTTTAGTAGTGGTATGATAACATCTGATATATAATGCGTCCCTCCTCCTTTTAACCCCGTGAAGCACCCGAACACCGATTTTCAATTATTTCAAATTAACAAACTATATAAAGGTAATTAGCAAAATTTAAAACTTTCAAATTTATTTTCCATACTTTTGACTATTAATGATATTTGCAATATATGTGCCATTACTATTCACGAAACTTGTAAAAACACCATAACTTTTGACTCATACCTTTGATTTTGGTGTTCTTGAGCTTTCCGGAATCATCACACGATGAGCTCTCTTATTATATTCTTTTGGGCACCGATTCTAGCTTGAAAATAAGAAATCCGAGCACTTTTGTTAAAATAGTCATAACTTTTGACTCGTAACTCCGATCGGGGCGTTCTTTAGCTCGTTTGAAAGATAACGAAAAGTAGCACCCGAATCAGATGGTCGGATCATGATGGTTTGTGCGAGTGCATGCGCGGCGATGGAATTCCAAAAAACGTCGTTTAGAGCCTCAAAATGGCCTCCGAAGTTTTGAATCTGTTTCGGTCGTTCTTTTTAATTATTGAAAATAGAATATTAGTTCCAATTATTTCAAATGTAATATTTTTTAATGTCAATTCTTTCAAATTAGAAGGCATGTGAGGTAATTAGAAATATTTAAAATTTTCTATTTTTTATTATTTGTGGCGGTTTCAAATTAAAACCGTCTGTGATGTGATGAGGTGAACATCACAGACGGTTTTTGGCTAGAACCGTCTGTGATGTTCATCTCATCATACGTCTGTGATAAGGTGAACATCACAGACGGTTTTATCCACAAACCGTCTGTGATGAAGGCGAGAACTTCACAGACGGTTTTTGAATAGAACCGTCCGTGATGAGGTGAACATCACAGACGGTTCTAGCCAAAAACCGTCTGTGTCTATGATGATCCGACATCACAGACAGTTTCAATCACAAGCCGTTTGCAATGTATTTGAAACATATCACAGACGATTTTCATAAAAAAAAAGCCTGTGATGATGTATCTAATATAACCCTTTTTGTTGTAGTGCTTGGTGAACTTTTTCCCTTAAAAATTTAGGAAGTCGGTCTTTTTAAACACCTGAAAGTGATCTAGGGTCATAGCCTGTCGCCCAAGATCCACATCAACATCGATCAGCTGGACGGAGAGTGCTTCCGCAACAGATTTCACGCTGGGTATCCTCTCCGCCGCACAAAGACGCGCGTGGCTCAGCGTGGCGCTTGGCGGCGGGGCGAAGCACGCCCGCCCGCCAAAGCGCCGACCCACGTGGCGCCCGGCGAGCAGTGGCGAGACGCCGCTGCCGCCTACCCACGTGGCGGCTCGGGCGAAGCGGCGGCGAAAGACGCCCACCACCTGTGTGCCGCCCACGTGGTGCCCGGCGAAAGGTGGGCGAGACGCCTCGCCGCTCCGGCGCCACCCACGTGGCGGCTCGGGCGAAGCGGGCGGCGAAAGCACGCCCGCCACCAAAGCGCCCCATGTGGCGCCGGCGAGCGTGGCGAGACGCTCGCCGCCGGCCGCCACCCACGTGGTGACTTGGCGAAGCGGCGAAAGCACGGCCGCCACCAAAACCGCCCACGGGCGCCGGCGAGCAGTGGCGAGACGCTGCCGCCAGCGCCCGACCCATGTGGCGGCTCGGCGAAGCGGCGGCGAGCACGCCCGCCACCAGTGCCGCCACGTGGCGCTGGCGCAAGTGGCGAGACGCCTGCCGCCGGCGCCACCACGTGGCGGCTTCGGCGAAGGCGGCGAAAGCACGCCCACCACCAAAAGCCGCCCACGGGCGCCTGGCGAAAGTGGGCGAGACGCCGCTGCTGCCCGCCGCAAAGGCAAAAGGTGGGAAGTG